>CATIWR010005545.1:0-49275 GCA_949677035.1 Omphalea diandra | reverse complement strand
AGAGTCTTGTATTCATCTTCTAATTTTGAACACCTTTTCTTATAAGTTTTAACTTGTGACTTATACTTGTCACACCTCATGGTTAGAGCCTCTAGAAGCTCTTCATCTATCTCATCAAATTCAAAATCAGAATGAGAATGGGAAGAAGTATTTACCTCATTTGTAGGATCTTCTTGTGCCATGAAGCATATGTTGGCAACCTCTCCTTCTTCCTCTTCTTCACTTGAGCTTTCATCCCAAATGGCTGAAAAACTCTTCTTCTTCTCCTTGTCCCATCTCTTCTTCTTCTTTAATTTGGGATACTCAAACTTGATGTGGCCTTGCTTGCCACATTCATAATAAGTGACTTCATTAGATTTCTCTCTTAGTTTAGGAGCTGTCTTATTGAAGCCTTTTCTTTTTTTTCTTCTCTTGATCAACTCCTTTATCCTCATAGAGAGCATTGCTAGCTCTTCTTCTTCCTTGTCACTTTCTTCATCACTTGAGGTGATCTCTACCTCTTTCTCTTTTGTTGAAGCTTTAAGAACCATGGTTTTTCTCTCTTTCTCTAGTTTATCTCCTTTGCCTCTTAGCTTCTTCATTTGTTCATCTTTTTGTAACGCCAATTCATAAGTTAAAAGTTTGCCTATCAACACATCAGTTGGAACCTTTCCAATCTCTGGATTGGACTCTTGTATTCTGCAAACTCTAACACCAAATTTATCTAGAGGAAGAGTTTTAAGAATTTTTGTGTTTACTTCATAGATAGTGAGAGCTCTTCCGAATTTCTTCATGTTGGTGATAATGGACAAGAGCCTATTTGTCATTTCTGTGATGCTCTCATTGTCCTTCATGATTAAGAGTTCCCATTAGGTGACATATATCTCCAAACGGCTTGATTTGACTAGAGTTGTGCCTTTATGATAGTTCTCTAGAGTCTTCCAAATGGCATGAGCTGTTTGACAATATTGCACTATTCCAATCTCTTCTTTAAAGAGTGAGCTTAGAAGAATGGTCATTGCTCTCTTGTTCTTGCCATTTGATCTCCGATGAGCTTCAACCCATTCTTCCCTTGGGATTAATTCTTCATTACCATCCACAACTCTGGTGGGTGGCTTCCATTCCTTGATGACCACATCCCAAAGGTCCACCACATCTATGTCAAGATATATCTCTATCCTATACTTTTAATGAGTATATTTTGTTCCATCAAAGTAAGGCTTGAGTTATGAGTGGATTCCCTTTTGTGTCATGATCTTTGTTCACCTAAAGAAGGTTTGATTATGAAATTAGGCTTTGATACCACTTGTTGGCCCTAG
This sequence comes from Omphalea diandra, assembly GCA_949677035.1. Lineage (NCBI taxonomy): Eukaryota > Viridiplantae > Streptophyta > Magnoliopsida > Malpighiales > Euphorbiaceae > Omphalea > Omphalea diandra. Next base: position 47,977 of record CATIWR010005545.1, on the reverse strand, counting down.
GCACTAAGAAGGGGGGTTAAATTGGTGTATAAAATTTAAGTTAGGAAGAGAGAGGAGAAATGAATAGGAAAGAAACACATAATTTATAGTGGTTTAGGTATAAACAACCTTACATCCACTCCCCAATTCTTAGAAATTAGGTGTTCCACTATCTTTCAAAGGTGTTTTCAAGTTACACCAAACTTTCACACTTGTGTTTTGAAGGCTTACACAACAACCTATACACTTGTGTTTTGAGGCTTGCATAATAACTTTTACACTTGTGTTTTAATAGGCTCATATAACAACCTCTCTTAGTATTTTAACAGGCTCACATTATAACCTATTACAATTGGTGTTTATGCTCACACCCAATAATGAATTAAAGAATAGAAAAGAGTGAGTAGCGAAATTGCAAGAGTTTTTGTTACAAAATTATCAATTCTCTTGCATTTACATATATTTTGTGAGGTATTTATAGCCTCTATCCACCAAACAGATGTTGCAATAAAACTGGTACAAAATCATCACAGTGTGCTAGATAGATTTTCACATTAAATGCTTGATAATCTTGATTCGTGGTCGCTACTACTCATTCGTGGTCGTGAATTCTAAATTCCATAAGGAAAACCTCGTTTGTGTCTAATGGCTAGTCCATGTGGCAACTTCTGATTAGTTCACCAGGAAAACATAATCATTGACTTTCACCTGCTCTCAAAAGTAGCGGTCGCTATTTATCTTATACAGGATGCGACTTTGAATGCGAATTCCTCTGTAAAAAGTGTTCATCTTCTTCTTTTGAGTTCGCGGTCACTACCAACAAGTTCTCATCGCGATTTTTAACTTTTAACGGTTACTTAGAACACTTGTCAAGCTATGATTGTGGACTTGGTTACATCTTGAGTCACTTCAAAATTTGCGGTCGTGACTGAGGCAAGCTTTACACTGCGAATTCATCTGTCACTTTTGGAGTTCTTCTATTGGATGAGTTGCGACCGAGAATGACTCCGCGATTTCATTTGTCTAAGTTTATAGCAAGTCTTCTTATGGATCGCAGTCATGAATCTTAGATTGCAGTCGCGATTTAGAAGTCACTATATATTCTTTGAAGACTAACATCTCTATCTAACTTCTAATTTAAAGACTAACAAAAAAAAAACTATAAGATAACATTAAATTGAAACATTAGAATTGATCAATCTCCTTTGTTAAGATCAAAAGAGGTCCAAGACTTAGGGTTAACCACCCTAGTCCAACACATGTCAAAATAGTAAATTAGATGAAGTTAGGTAACTTTTGTTTTGTCTAGACATGTAAGAAGATTCTAATGACTTTAGAAATCCAAAACCCATAAGAATTTAGTTTTCCTAGTGTCATTGCAATTAGGATAGGCACCATTGCCTATAAGTAAAGAGAATTTACACTCTTAATGTAATTTTCACCTTGAGCATCAATTAAAGAAAACCAAATAAACCCTTTGCATCCTAAGATCAAAGATGAGCCATCACAATCCAACCCACGATCATCTCTTAAGATACCCAAGCCAATAATCTCACCTTCACTAATCAAAATCCTCACTTTAGAGCAAGCTATAACCTTTTATGCTTACCATCAAGTTTTAGTAAAGAGATATTAGTCATGACGGGTAAAGCAAAAGAAGTTAACATAGACATAAAGATTGGGGACTCTTCCAATAAGGAGGAGGTTGAAGTAGAGAAACGAGAAGCGGTACCCACACTTAATAGAGGTAGAAAAAGACCACCAAAAGTGAAAAGAGGAAGGGCAAGGCTAAGGAAGGATTAAAATGAGTATTTATGTCTTAGGTTGAAGTTTTAATCCTATGGATGTTGCGTTTTTAGGTCCAAGATGTATAAACTTTTTTTTTTATTTTTAGTGTGCTTTTGTTTTCAATTGAAGTCTAATTAGGTTTATTTTAAGTTTATTGATGTTTGTTTATGTTAATTTAATGTTTTGCACTTAGTTTCAAATGGAATTTATAAGTTTGAAGACCCAATTTAATGATTTTTATCAGTGTTCTTATGTTTAAAGTTATTTTTCAGTGGGGGAGTTCAATTCACAAAAACTTACAACCATTAGACCTAGGCGTTATCGTGCCTATAACTCTGTGACTTCCTCGAGGGAAGTTGAGCCAAGTCAACACATAGGCTATGACTTGCGTCATAAGCCATGATAGGGTTCACTCTAGAGGCACACTTTGGCTATTGTACCAATGCACATGTCGTAGGTACAACAACCTTAATCTTTATGCTTAAGGAAAGGAAAATGATAAAGAACTAAGTCCAATTTGAAATTCAAGCATACGTCATCTGAAAATTTCCTCCATAACTCTATAACTATCCCTTTTTCCTTTATATTTTCACACTTTTATTCACTTAAACATCATTTTAAAGTGTGAGTTCTCTTAGAAGTATTTTCGTCAGCATCTTTCCCTCATTCTTTTTGTTATCTCTAATAACTATTTCTTAGTTTCTTTGCTCTTTCAAAACCACCATAACCACTCTCACATAACTTTGATTATATCATCTTGTCTTCAAGGGCTTCATTATCAAGACAAAATGGGAAGCAAAACCAAAGAGCTCTAAGAGATGTCATCTAAATACAATGCTCCCTTTCAATTCTAAGTGATAAAGAAGGTGAGAAATTTATATCTATTAACTTTAGGGTGCATATTGCATATAGGTTTCTTAAAGAACCAACCCTAATGTAATTAGAAATTCATGATAGGATGATAGATTTGCTAGGTTAGGATGATCTAAGTATGCATTTATACCACTTCCATCTTATAAAAGGTTCAATCTTGAGTTCTTTTTTATGCTACACTTTGATGATGAGAATGAGTCAATTGTAGCTTTTACAATCATTAGTAAGGGCTTCAAAATCAATTAAAACACTATGAGAAAGGCTTTTGGTTTTCTTAGAAGGGGTATGGATGACCAAACTAAGAACTTTAGTGCAAGTTTCTTTTGGTATTTTGGGACTTAAGAGCTTGAATTGCCATTAAGCTTCAAGTAGAGCCATTAAGGATAGGTGCTACATGATCCTTCATAAATTTACAGCCTTTGTTATCTTTAGGAAGCAAGAGTCAGCCACAATGTCTAAACAAAAACTCTTTTTCATATGGTGTGTTCAAAATAAGTTAAAAGTCTCAATTACTTGCCACGTTTTCCAAAATTTGGTACTAAACACCTTAGGCAAGTTATAGGTTTACAACATATTATTATGGGCTTGGGAATGCTTGTACATGGATTTGACTCTAACCAAATCTATGAGGAAGCTTTGCCTAATATGAGGACTTTAAATCTTCTTACACTAAGGAGGATTTGAATTATGACATCCAAATTTGGACCACCAAGGATTACTAAGCCATATAAGCTTACAAAAGAGGCAAGTACGAGTATAGCACCAGAATGGGAAGACTCTTTAGAGGATGAGAAAAGTGAAGATGACACACTCATTGTACCACTTCTCAACACTTTCCCATGCCAAGAGGTGTAATTAAGTGCACATTAAAAGGGACTATAGAGCCAAGTTCTTTAATAGTTACACACCATAGATGCAAGGCTAGTGAGGATGGAAAGAGTGCAAAGGTACCAAGATTATAAGTTAAGGCAACATCTAGCTCAAGCCAACATTAATTTGCCTTTACTATAGATACACTTTGATGCACTTTACGTGGAAGATTTTTCTTTGGTAATGTTGGTGTTTGATGTCCTTTTCTTCATAATGTTGTAAGAGACGATATCTTTGGTTGTTTTAATGGTTTGTTTGGTTGTTTGAGATTTTCTCATGTTAATGATGTAATAGATGCATGTGCAACAAAGTTATGTTATTTTATTTATTTTGGTACCTTGGAACAATCTGATGATGTATTAGTTAAGTTGAACTGAATTCTCTTTTGCATTTTTCTATTTCCTTTAGTTAATTAATGTTTTGTTTTCCTTTTATCTTGAATCGGATACTTGAATTTTCTTATTTTTCTCTAGTGTTAATGGTAATGTGGGCCAATTGTATAAGGATTATTTGGTTGCAATCAACCTTCCACCAAGATGAGAGAGGAGTATTTCTCTCTATATTATCTTTTTTTTTTTTTTTTATCTTTTATGCTTAAGGGTGCATGTCATAATGCCATATTTAAGTGTGAGGGCAAAAGGAAGATTATGGTAGTATGCTTGGACCTATATTATTCTTGCACCTATGTGCAAGGCTAAATAAACTAAATTTTTTTGTGATCTTTACAAAGATATATAACTTTGTTAGGCTTTTTTTGGTATTCACTGTGAGTTACTATAAGAGATGATGTCATTCTTAGGATGAATTTGAGATAAATGAGTTTTGAGTTAGTTGTTAAGTTATGTAACTTATGAATTTTGGATAGTTTGAATTCAATGAGATTATACTTTGCATATGTATTGAAGTAAATAATTTGGCTTGCTATGGATAGATGTAATTGCATGAGCTTAAATGAAAGTTGAATTACTATTATACTTTGTTAATTAGCATTGATGAAGTCGTTTATGAGATATGATTTAGGAATAATTAAAGTTAAATCAAAAGAAGAGGAAATAACTCCACCATTTTTATGATGCTTAGTAACTAGGAATCTCCATGACCAATGTTGATTTTCATGTAAAGCATGAGTACACAAAGCATTTCAAATGAACTTATATGTCAAGTAACTAGGTGCATTCATTACCCATATTATTGTTTTTAACTTTCCATGACTAAGTGAATTTCCTTTTCAAAGTAGTAAGCTAATCTAAGTTCATTTGTTAAGTGACTCCTCGATTGGTATACTTATGCTAATGCTTAAGTGATTGTATTGCAAGTATGGTGAAGTTATATGTTTTGTAAAAGTTATGAATGATTTTGGTGATCTATTATTTATTGCTTAAGGATAAGTAATGGTTCATGTATAGGGGGATTTGTTACGCTTAATTTGTCCATAGTATTTTGATAAGTTTTAAGTTTGGTTTGATGCAATTTTATGGTGAAATTAAGTTATTTTGAATGCACTTATATTGTTCTTCACATTTTGATGCTTTGTAGATGTTTTAACAAGTTCAAATAGAAAATTAGATCAAAACAGGCAAATTTGGTAATTTCAAAGACTAAGATGGAAATTTAGCAGTGTGAAGAGTGATCATCTTCTATCATGCTTGTGCTAAAATTCATAGCCTATGACTTTATGGGTATATGTTAGCTATTATACTTGTGATAAAATCATAACCTATAACACAAATATTTTAAATCCTACATTTTACCTCTTTTAAAGGAGTAAAAAAGGGAAACACTTAAGGTTTTTCTTAAAGAGGAAGAACACCTTTAAAACACTTAAAAGAGGCCTTTTGAAGAGAGAAAATAAGGGAAACAAAGCTTTAAACTAAGATTAAGTGTAAAAGTTCAAGAAATCACTTAATCAAGAAAGAAAAATAAGAGGAGATTCATCAAGGTACTTTGGAGATTTCATCCTTCATTATCTTTATTCTTATTTCCTTTGTCAAAGGTTATGCTTTTACTATTGGATTTGTCTTCTTTTGTTAATATGTTAGGCTAGATTTTTGATATAGGACCTTGATGTAGTTATGGAAGAGATTGATAGATTTATGATTTCAATTACTATATTGGGATTTTTTTTTCAAGTGAATGATTTTTAAACCTAATGCTTGTGATTCCTTCGCCACTACTTGCATGATTTGTGTTTCATTTTTAGATCGAGAGGTTATAAATTGAAATAGACCTAGAATCAATCCCTTTAGGTTAATTGACAAGTATAGATACTTATTTAATCTATTGTTGTCATTTAAAGGATTGCAAGATCTAAATGAGTGACTTGTTTCTAGTTCACATCAAAAGATGGTTCAATAAAATATAATTGCAAAGTTAAGTGACTACTCAAGGGAGAGGACTTAATCATTATAGATATAATTGATAGTTGCAATGCTTAACCCAATACAACATTAAAAGAGTAATGATTTCATGTCTTTCCATTGGTTAGATCAAGTGTCTTAGGTTGTTTATCATAAGGTTTTAATTCTCATTGCTTTTGTCTTTTTAGCATTGTTAATTAGATTAGTTTATTTTTATTCCATTTTTGGTTTATTTAAGATCTTAAGTTATTATTTTCTAGATAAAAATAAAATCATCATATTTTAGTGTTTATTGCCCTTATCTCTATAGGATGATACCCGCACTCACTTGTCACAATTTTTACTTAAATGATTTGTGCACTTGTCGCCATTGGCAAGTTATACAGTTATCAAAGGGACACTTAAAGTATGCTTAAATGTTTAATCAAAAGATATGTAATGCATTTATGATATATTCAATGCCATGAAAGGGTGTGTGTATGTAAGGAGACAAAGCAGATAAGGTGCACATCAATATCAAAAGAATATAAGGAGGAATTATGAGGGTCCTTGATCTACATAACCTCATCCAAATAGCTCCTATGCATAATCAACATCTCAAGGTTGATAGAGAGCATCCCTAGCTATGGAAAGGATTAAGAAGTACCCTTTAACTAATGTGTGTGTGTATGTGCATAGTAGCAAAACAAGTCAAACACACTAAGGGGATAGAATATGATAGGATTCAAAAAGGGTCTAGGGTCTTTATAACCTTCCCTTAATGAGATTTCACTATAATGTATATCATAAAGATAGAAGGAGTAATAGTTTGGCCATAAGGAAGGCTAATCTATACCATTTAAAGGTTACCTATATAAACATAATAAAGAACAAAATAAAATGTGCCTAAAAGGTTCATTAGCTTTATAGCCTTTTCCTATAATCTTCCAACCACACACAAACATAAAGAAGATAAAGAGTATGAACACCAAGCCAAAAAGACCTTTTATATTGTTATTTAGACATAAAATATAGCTAATCATGGGGAATAATAGTCTTGGATTATTGCAACCTACCTTATTACACCTATTTTTAGGCTTAAAACATAAAGAAAAAAGTTAGAAATCAAAGAAGGAAAAGAAGGAAGCACTACTATAAATAGTGCTTACAAGCAATAAAAGTAGTCTTTACAAATCACACAAATGTCTTTATGGACAACTAAGTATCTATATAGACCTCTAGGTTTACCATTAGCAGAAATTTTTAAATAAGAAAATAAAAGGAGAAAAGGGGAAAGAAAGGAGAAATATGGCTTGGACATTTGCAGAGCCAAGAGGTTATTTATATAAATAACTAATTGGCTATATAACTAATTACGCTAACTAGGTCATTATTCTAAGAGGTTCACTTTGTTTAGCTTTTAGTGAGTTATCTATATAACCACCAAAGTTAGCTATACAACCATTTAAGTTGGTTATACATGAAACTTATGAAAATCTAGAATTTGGAATTTTATGCTTAAATGTTTAAGAGATAGGTTCAGTTGAAGGTTTTTCCAAGCTTTGCCCATTTTTAAGCATTGTTCTCTTCCCTCTTTTTGTGATGAATTCAATAAGGTTTTAATCATCAAGTTCTCATCCTAGTAGTCTAGAAATCCATGTTCTTAGTTTGCCCTTTACTTATATAGTGCTTATAAGTCATTTCAAATCATTCAACATAAATGTAAATACTGAGAAAATGATACACAATAATATAATTTGCTTAGCAACTCTTATAGTAGTTCTAAGACTCTTGGTAGCTCGCTAATAGGCATCAGGTTTGTATCATTCCTTCAGCAGCTCCCCAATAAGTACTAGGGTAAATCATCTTTTTGGCAGTTCTCTATTAGATACTAAGACTCTTAGCACTCTCTAACAGGTACCAAGGTTACATTTGTCTTCTAATAGTTCTCTAGCAGCTATTAAGATAGATCATATTCTTAGCAACTCTTCTAATAAGTACTACGACTTTTGGCAGCTTTTTAATGGGTACTAAATTTGCAATTATCTTCTGATAGCTCTTTAGCTAGTACTAAGATGGATTATCTTCTTAGTAGCTCTTTTAGTAAGTACCAAGGTTACATTTGTCTTATAATAGCTCTCCCATAGGTACTGGGATGGATGATCTATTTAGTAGCTCATATAATAGGCATTAAAACTCTTAGTAACTCTCTAATAAATACTAAGGTTACATTTATCTTCCAATAGCTCTTTTGTATGTACTTGGATGGATCATCATTTTAATAGCTTTGTTAGCAGGTACTAAGACTTTTAACAGCTCTTTAGGAGGTACTAAGGATAGCTTCTTAATTTTATTCTCAAGCTTTTGACTCAATTTCCTTAGTTTTGCCCTTTACCATCTCTTTGGTTTTTTTGGTTATGTTGTTTTAGTATCTCTCCAGATTCTTTTGGTTTTGCCCTATGGTAGCTTTTTAGATTCTTTTCATTTTTGCCTTCTATCACTCCTCTTGATTTCTCTTAGTTCTTCCATCTAGTTCTTTTGATTCTTTAAGTTTTGCCCTCTAGCATCTTCCTTAGTTTCTCTTTGTTTTTACCCTTTGTCATTCCTCTTGGTCTACTGCTATTTTGCCCTCTAGCATCCCTATTGGTTTCACCCTTAGTTTTCTGTCTATAGGATTAAAAAATAATATTGCACTAACAAACATTAACATGAATAAACTATTCTTGCATCTCTAGGATACTAAAAAAGATATAGAGTGTTTTGTTTCACAAGCTTTATGCTTTATAAGTTGTAAGTGACTTTCATACTCATTATTTTTAGGGGGTATTATTTCTCTTTAACTCTTTTATTGGTCTTTTGTCTAACTCCTCATATTTGCTTGCTTTTCCTGAATATTATATTGCAACAATGATTTGTATCTCTTTTTTTCTCTTTCATTTCCTCTTTTTTTTTTCTTTTTTTTTTTTTCCTATATAATTATTGTAGTCTATAAAAACCATAGGGTGTCCATATAGACAATTAATAAAAATATGTGAAGATAATAAAAATATGTGAAGATGTACTATAAAAAATTTTTAAGAATGCAAATAGAGGCTTTAATTACCTATATAAACAAGTCAGTTATCTATACAAATAACTTTTAACTATATATACCTTTGGTTGATCTCTTTTATACATCACTTTAATTTCTCTCTTTTCTTTTTGGCTTTTTCTAAACTATTTTTAGGCTTTAGTCATTTACTTTAGAGGTTCCTCGAGGTGGAGCATGATATTGTTCTCATTATTGGCGCTCCTTATAAGAGGCATTAATGATAAGGGTGCATTCTTATTCCCATTATTTACTCACTTGTTTGCTTGCTTATGGTGTTCTGCTTAATATGGTGATGTGGCTTTTATGAAGGTTGGTGGATTTATGGTTGTAGTTGCCTCTTAGTTTTAAAGGCTTCCTAAACATGCATTTATGGTTGTAGTTGCCTCTTAGTTTTAAAGGCTTCCTAAGCATGCACACAAATGCATTGTGTTGATAAGGCTACTTCCATTTCCTAGTCTCCTCATAGTTTGTGCACTAAGGAGAAACAACACTATGATGCACTACCTTGTTGACCATTAGATGGATACTACACACTTCTTTTAGTTGTCCTTTATAAGGAAGGTGACATTAACCCTTACCAACTTTACATGCATGGCCACTATTTGTTGCTCTAGGTTACCCTTGCATATTGATGTTATGGTTTATGTTGGAACCTTATATAAAGACTAACGTAAGAGCTTGCTAAGGTTTTTCTCCACACTAAAGGGGAAGAATGCCTTTGTATGATCAAGCATTTACTAAAGCTCCAAAGGTGACTGATAATAGCCTTGATGAGGTAATGGACCAAGTGGCTCACTACTTCTTACTTTACGACATGTTCAACATTTTATTCTTAATACTTAAGGACTTGATAAATATTTATGTGTTTCCCTCCCTAGAGGACTTATGCCAAGTGCCCCATTTTGGTTGAGGCTTCACTTCAGTAGCCCATCTCTATTGCTTATTGGATTGTTATTATGGATGGTTGTCGTATATGAATGATTCTTGGCATGTATTTAAAATATGATCATTTATACCTATTTTTCTATAATTTTTTTTAATGCATGCTTGATTGACTGACCTCTTTCTACTAGGCTTAGGCCATTAAGTTGGGGTTAGTGGAGGATAGCAACCCTCTACTAGACATCGAATTTGACCACCTTCAATTGTGAAGGAGGGGTTGGGCCTGTCATATGGAGAAGATCATTGTGACACATCATGCTCATTATAACAAGCTACAATAAGAGCAAGTATGCATTCCTATGCATATAATCATAAAAGTTAGTGATTTTTTTGGACAAGTATTCAATTTGTCAATCACCCAAGTGTATGGGTCATTCAAGTAACAATAATGCACTAAAAGTGCAATATCATTCCTACAATGACTGAGTATAAGTAACAAAATACAATAATACTATTTTGTCTAGAAAGTGATTTAATTATATTTTGGCTAACAACTAAATAACTTCACAATTAACTAAGAAGAAAACAAACTAAAAGTCAGAACATAAGCAATTTTTAGGAAAACCTTATATCAATAAACCTAAGGCATTTGATTTCACCAATGGAAGTTTCATGACGCTTTAATCATCTAATGTCAATTTGGATTAGGTGTTGCAACTATCAATTTGCTTAAAAGTACTCAAGTCTTCTCTCTTGAGTAGTCACTCAAACATGCAATCCCATTTCACAGAATCATTCCTCAATGTGAACTATAAAATTAAGATTTCTTATTAGGAAGCAATAATACATAATTATAGCAATATGTTAAGTGAGTATATCTACTCATTAATTAACCTAAGGAGATTAATTTTAGGTGTATTTCTATTTATAATCTCTTGATTTACAAAAAAACACTAATTAAACAATCGATGGCCAAACAATCATATGCATTAAGACAAAAAAAAAAATTCACTTACAATCGTAATAATCCAACATTGTTAAAGATTCATAAGTCATTCATTACATTCTATGGCTACATCAAATACCCTAAAGAAGAAACTTAGCCTAAAATGTTCCTTAAACAATCCATAACTAATTGTTAAAGTATCATTTTGATTGACAAAATAAATAAGAGATAAAGAGAAAAAAAGATGAAACTCTTCAACATTATAGTTAAATTGTGATGTTATTTATGCCATTCTTTAACTATGATCTCTCCAACTCTTCTTTCATTTCCTTTTCTTGTGAAATCTTAGAAAAGGATGAAGAATCATATGCCCCTTTTTTTTCTCTACTCAAGAGACTTCTAAAAAAAAAAGTCTCATTTCAATACTTTTGTTGTCCCTTTTTATATCTCTTTAAAATGGTTGAAATTTAGGCTTGAATCGCACCTGTGATACCTGTCACTGGCATGATATCGAACTCTTCCTTAAGGGCATCACTAATTGAAACACTTATTAGCGTGAGAGAAGGCAAACTCCTTAGTTGGCTAAAGTTTTGCTTAGTTCATGAGGTTCCTTGTTTATGACAGTTTAGTCCAAATCAACTTCATAACTAATCTACTACTTAAAAACATTCAAATATTGAGAATAACATGACTTATACTTTTTATCAAATAAGTCAGAAAGCCTATAAGGTTAAAAATTTAAGAATTAGAAAGGAGAAATTAAAGTGAATCGAGTTAAAATGGGTTTCTTACAATTAAGTAGTTAATTATAACTATGTAGTAGATATATAGACCAAAGTAGCCAAATTTCCAAATGGGATGAGGAGATGGACACTCCTATATAAAAAAGTTCAAGGGTTATCTAAATAAGTTAATTAAGCTTTTATTTTAAATGTTATAAAAAGAAAGGGCTTTTTACTATCCCTAGTCGAACCCTCCCTTTAACAAAACTAGTTTAGGACTTTTCTCCTTCCTTCTTCTATGGATACTTATAAAGATTGTGTATAGAGGGTGTAGGTAATTATGGTTTGTTACAACACTAACTTGGAGATTTAAGAAATTAGAGTAAGGAGAGGTCAGTCTTCAAGTTGATTTTCTTTGTGGTTTGACCACATAATAGGTCCAATATGATGTATGGTTTTTAGGAATTAAAATTTTATTTTACCATTATATGTACTATGCATGTAACTTAGCATTAAATGAAATATATGAATGGGTGGTCGAGTCATCAAACCTAAAAAATGCATCAAGTTTATTTTAATGTGAAATGGATAATGCCTTTAAGATATTACAAAGAATGTTGCATGGTTTATATACACAATGTGTTAGTCTCTAGTAACATTAAAGAAGAACACATGAGTCGCATTAAGTAAGTTATTGATATCTTCAAAAAGGAAGGTATTATAATATTATAAGAAAGATAAAAATAATTTTAGGAAAAAAGAGATTTGAAAAGTGAAGTAGCAAAAAAAACTTGATGGAAAGTCATATTTCTAAAAACAATTATTAAATTTCCTAACAAATTGGATGATAAGACACAAGTGAAAAGACTATGGAAACTAATTAACTATGCCAGACAATTATCAAAATTCTTTTCAATACCAAGGAAAAATAGTGAAAACTTTTTCAATAGCAATCCCTCATTTTAGAATGATGAAGACACTTTAGTAGTAGTTAGCATAAAAAAAAAACTATAAAATTTATCTTCTGATGTATATGAGTTACTCTTGAAAATTGATGCTTTAGATAAATGTTAGGGGTGAAGTTTTATAAATTAAAGAAAAAAACATATAAAAAATGTAATTATTGGTTTGAAACTTTGAAGGAGGAAAAATTAGAGATCTAATCCTTTGAAAGGAGATATTAGCTATGAAAAAAATGGTATTAAAGCAATTATATCTTTCTAGATGTAAAGATTTGATCTTAAAATAGATTCCATACACCTAAAAAGTTTTAAGGATATGAACTTTAAAGAGAATAGAAAAATTAAACTTTTTTAAGTTGTAAGAATGGTTTACTAATTATAGGTTTGGTATTAAATATATTCGATATGATAAAAATATAACAGTTGATTCTCTTTCCCATGAATTATCTAATATTCGAGATGGATCCTATTGCCAAAAAATGTTATCTTGAGTATGCAAGAACGAGAGACATACATTGAAATAATGTTGTTTGGCTTAGTTTGTTCATAGATATTTAATGTGTTTTGAGCTTGATTTGATGTTAATCTATGTCTAAATTAAGTTATTTTGAATTAGTTTAATTTATTTCTCACATGTGGATGTTTTGTAGGTGTTGTGGCAAGTTTGGAGTTGAATTGGACCAAAATAAACAAACTTGGAAACCTTAGGGATGAAGTTGGATATTTAGAAAGGTGAAGTAGGGAGTAAGCTATCACGCCCACAACTAAAGTCACGGCTTGCAACCTGGGCGCATAAAATCATATTTTTTGGTTTACTTTTTTGCACTTTTGAATTGGTATTTAAAGCCAACACTTAGGATTTTCTATAGACAGTTTAGAAGGGCAAAAAAGAGGTGTTTTTGATAGAAGAAAATAAGGAGAAATAAACTACAATGTGAGATTAATTGCAAGAGTTCAAGAGATCATTGGATCAAGGAAAAAGAAAAAGAGAAGATTTATTAAGACAATTAGGAGAGTTCATATTTCCTTCTATTTTTTCTTATTTCCCTTATTAAGATGATGCTATTACTTTTGGATTTGTCTTATTTTGTTAATATGTCAGGCTAGATCTTTGATCTAGGACCTTGTTATAGCCATGGATATTTATCAATTGATTCATGATTTTGATGACTATTTAGGATTTTATTCTCTTATAAATTAATGATTCTTAAGCCTAATGCTTATGTTTACTTGGCCACTAATTATATGATTTGTGTTTTGTTTATAGATTGAGAGATCCCTTATGTTAATTAATGAGTAGAGGCACCTACTTAACCTATTGCTAGCACTCAAAATATTGTTAGAACTAATGAGGTAATGCATTCCTATTTCACATTAAAAGATGGATCTAGAGGCATAGTTGGATATTAAGTGACTACTCAAGAGACAACCTTAGTTACCAGAGAGATAATCAATAGTTGCAACCATTAAGTGTCCTAGGTGTTTTGTCATAATGTTTTCTTTCTGAATTACTTTTATCTTTTTGCCATTAAATTTTTAGTTTAATTTATTTCCATTGCATTAGTAGTTTAGATCTTATCTCAAGTATTTGTTTTCTAGATAAAAATAAATTCATTATATTTCAATACTTATAGTACATGTCTTTGTGAGACAATATCAACACACACTTGTGCACTATATTACTTTGATTGCCATCTTTTTGTGATAATTTTGGAAGGTGGGTTTAAAGAATATTGTAAAGGAGAAAGATAATAAGTGAGTTTAGATTTATCGATTGGTTTAGCTTTAAACCCACGTTATGAAATTTGATCCAAAGAAATTGTCATCGTTGCTGAGGACACGATGTTATAATGTTGAAAGCTTTAGTTGAATTCTTAATCTATAATTTTTCTTTTTGTTTTTGTAAACTTTGTGTTTCTTATGTATAATTAGAACTTCATGACATGGATGCGCTCAAGGCATTATAAGCTCACGTATCTATGTTTACCAAGCAAATAAATTCAAGACTTACAATGCGATTTCTTCTTCTTTCTCGCATGTGGTATGTGAATTATGTGGGGAAATTGGTCATGTAAACATATCATGTCAAATGGGGAATCCTTTTGAACATGATCAAGTTTTATGGGAAATGTCAATAACCTACCTAATTTTTCTTATTATAATACCTATAACCTAGTTTGGCAAAACCACTTCAACTTTTCTTGGTCTAATGACAACTATTCGAACCCCAATCTTTATGCTTCCCCTATTTTTCATCAACGACTGACCTTCTAACCCCAAGAGGAAAACTCTAATGTAGAAAGCCCATTAGAGAAATACATAACCAAATTTGATACTAGGTTAGAATAGCAGGATGATATACAAAAAAGATTAGATGCAAATTTAGAAATTATACCTTAAGATTCAAATGGGATCAATAGATAATTATTTAAAATTTAGATCTCATAGGACCTTACTTAACACCTTTGAGACCAATCCTATGGAGCAAGTCAAAGAAATTACATTAAGGAGCAGTAAGGAGATTAATTCAAATATAGATGAGGATGAGGATAAAGAGAATAGTAAAGATGAAGAGTTCATTGAGGAAGGTAAACCAAATAGAAATCCATAAGACACCATAGGTCTATGAAAGAGGAGAGATGTATGAGCATTGATGAAAAAAGAAGATTGTGTGCGTGAAGATTGTCAATGAAAAAGAGGCAATTTTAAGCTTGAGAAGTCTAAAACTGTAAAAGATTATGAGAGTTTTATTGTTAAGAAATGTAAGGTAAATAACGCGTTCCCTTTTGAAATTCATGATACTAACCCATCCTCTCTCACTCTTATTAATGATAAGGTTACAAAGATACATCTTCATCTTTTGTATCCTTATCAATTAGAGCTAGATCTGTTACCTTTTCTATATTATCATGCATATTTTAAAGAGCAAAATGCCTCATGTATTGTAACCTTTGATGAATCAAACCAAGAATAAGAAAAGAGGTAAAGAAAAAGAAAGAGGTATATGGATTGGATAATTTTGATTTAAGGGGTTTTAGTCCAAAAGATTGGTTATGTCCAATATTAGTGAAGGACAATCACAAACCCAAGGTAAAACTTAAGTGAAGGTAGCTTTAAGGGTCAAGCTGTAAGACCTTAAATTAGTTCTCTTAGGAAGTAACCCAAGTTTTATCCTTTATTTTCAAATTTAGGAACTTTTATTTGCTTTATTGGATTTTATTTTAATTGTTGAATAAAGTTTTCCATTTTTATTAGGTTTGCCATGAAGAAGATAAGAACAAAATGAGGATGACTAAAGCGATTCAACTTGGTCAATTATGTTCAATTATATTTTATGCTACATTTCCCTATTTCTTTTAGTTAGTTTTTATTTTGTTTTTCTTTTATCTTGAATTGACTACTTGATCTTTCTTGTTTTCTCTAGTGTTTGAGAGAATGTAGGCTAAATGCATAAAGAGGATTTTGATTCAATGAACCTTCTACAAAGATGAGAGAGGAGTATTTCTTTCTATACAAACTCTTTTTCTTTTGTGTCATAAAATGCATTTTATTAAGGACAATGCCATATTTAAGTGTGGCAGGAAGGTTGTGGTCTTATGCTTGCACATATATTATGCTCGTGGTTATGTACGAGGTAAAAATTGACCAAAATTATTTGTGATTTTTGCCAAAGATATATAACATAGTTAAGCTGTATTTGATAATCAATATGAATTACTATAAGGGAGATGCCATTCTTTGGATGAATTTGAGATAAATGAATCTTGAGTTAGTTACTAATTTGAAGAGTATACCTTATGAGTTTAGGATAGTTAGCATGCTATGAGATGGTGTTTTGCATGTATGTGAAAACAAGAAATCTAGCTAACTATGAATAGATATAATTATATGAGCTTAAATGGAAAAATAATTGCCATTATGCTTTATTAATTAACCATGATGTAGTTTAAGAGATATGATTTGGAAATGATCAAAATAAGTTGAAAAGAAAAAGAAACAACTACTCTGTTGTTTTTAGGATGCTTAGTAACTAGGGATCTTCAAGACCAATATCAATTTTTATCAAATTTTGGTTGTTTATTCTTTGTTACTTAAGGATAAGTAACGATTCAAGTACGGGGGAATTTGTTAGGCTTAATTTACTCATAGATATTTAATGAGTTTTTGAGCATGATTTGATATATATATATATATATATATATATATATATATATATATATATATATAAAGTTATTTTAAGTTGATTTAAGTTATTTCCCACATTTGGATGCTTTGTAGGTGTTTTAGCAAGTTTAGAGCTAAATTGGACCAAAATAAGCCAAGCTGGCAACTTAAGGGACCAAGCTATATTTTGGACAAACGAAGAAGAGAGTAAGCTATTATGCCTAGGTCTAAAAGTCACATCTTAGGACTTGGGCAAGCCGATCCTACTTTTTAGCTCTTTTGAATGGATATTTAAAGCCAACACTAGGATCTTTTTGTAAAGAGGTTAGAGGGGCCAAAAAAAAAAAGGTGTTTTTGAGAGAAGAAAGCAAAGAAAAATAAACTACAATGCAAGATTAAGTGCAAGAGTTCAAGAGATCATTGGATTAAGAAAGAAGAAAAAAATATCTATTAAGATAATTAATAGATTTCATCTTTCCTTCTCTTTATTCTTATTTCCCTTATTAACATGATGTTATTATCTTTAGATTTATCTTGTTTTGTTAGTATGCTAGGCTAGATATTTGATCTAGTACTTTGATGTAGCCATGGATATTGATTGATTGATTTACGATTTTGATGTCTATGTTGGGATTTTGTTCTCTTGTAAGCGAATGATTCTTGAGCCTAATGTTTGTGATTGCTTGGCCATCAATTATAGGATTTGTGTTTCATTTATAGATCAAGAGATTGTAAATTGAAATATACCTAGAATGACTTCCTTTAGGTTAATTAATGAGTAGAGATACCCATTTAACCTACCACAATGACTTAAAGGATTGTTAGAACTAATAAGGTAATGAATTCCTATTTCACATCAAGAGATGGATCAATATGAATGTTTACATATTAAGTGACTACTTGAGAGAGAGCCTTAATTACCTAAGAGATAATCGATAGTTGTAATCCTTAATCCAACATAACATTGAAAAACAAATGATTTCATTATTTCTATTAGTGAGATCAAGTGTCCTAGGTGTTTTATCATAAGGTTTTCTTTCTCATTTGCTTTTATCTTTTTCCCATTATTTGCTAGTTTAGTTCATTTTCATTGTATTGATAGTTTAGATCTTATCTCAAGTATACATTTTCTAAATAAAAATAAAATCATCATATTTAAGTACTAGCACGTGTCTCTGTGGGATGATATCCACACAATCTTATGCACTATATAACTTTGATCATCATCCTCTCATGGTTATTTGGTAAGGTGGATTTAAAGAATTGCTTAAAGAAGAAAATATAATAAGTGGGGGGTGGGTTTGAAGAATAGTTTAAAGCAAAAAAAATAATAAGCGAGAGATGGGTTTAAAGAATAGTTTAAAGGAGAAAAAATAATAAGTAAGCTTAGATTTATTGATTGAGGTAGCTTTAAACCCACATTGAGAAATTTGATCCAAAGAAATGTCAAATTATGGAGAAGAACTAGAACAAGTGCTTAGACTATAGCCCATTAAAAAAAAAAGAAGCATTTAAGATGATTGGCATTAGATATATAAATTGATCAGACATTTATTTTTAGATTGTCTAAGAAAAATTGAAATAGTAAGTTTTTAAGAACTAGTTTAACTAAAGAAAGTTAACAAACAAAAGCAAAGTGAGTTATAGAAGAAAGGATAAATTTTTTTTAAAAGAAAAAATAATGATACTTAAAGAATTAAAAAATTAGTGTCATAGACATAAAATGAAATTTCTAGAATAAAGTATATTGCAAGCATTGTCGTTAAATATAATATAATATATCACTTAAAATTCTTCTATAAATCGAAATTCACTATTCCAAGAGTGATGATGATCTAACATGCAATTCGGAAAGCATAAAACACCCAAATCCTTTATACAATATGAGTTGTAAAAGCTTCAAAATTGCTAATGGTGACATTTGAATGTGAAATGGATAATTCCTTTAGGATATTAAAACAAAATTGCATGGTTTATATAGGCAAAGTGTTAGCCATTTGTTACATTAAAGAAGAACACATCAATCACTTTGAACAAGTGATTGATATCTTCAAAATGGAAGGTATAGATCTATTAAAAACGGATAAAATGATTCTAGGAAAAAATAAATTTTTAAAAGAGAAATAGCAAAAGCAAAAATCTTGATGGAAAGTCATATTTCTAAAAGAAAAAAAGAAATTGTTGAATTTCCTATCGCATTTGATGATATGGAGTAAGTGCAAAGATTATATGGACTATTAACTATGCTAAACAAATATGAAAAATTTTTCCAAATGCCTAGGAAAAATAGCAAAAAAATCCTTGATTTTGGAATGATGAAAACAATCTAACGGTAGTCAAAATTAAAAATGTTGGCCCTAGTGCACCAAGATGGGGGGGTTGAATTGGTGGGAAACTAAAAAATTTGGTGGGAAAGTGAGGTGTTTAGAGAGTTGAGAAAGAGTAGAAAGAAAGACATAAGATATTTATAGTGATTTAAGTGTTAACAAGTCGTATATCCACTCTCTAATTCTTCACAATTGGGTATTTCACTTAGCTTAAAATGGTGTTTCCAAGCTCACATCAAACTTATACAATGTGTTTTTATGGCTCACACACAACCCTATAATTGTGTTTCAAGGCTCACGCAAAACCTCACTGAAGTGTTTTACACAGGTTCACACTTTAACCTATTACAAGAGTTTTGATAGCAAGGCTAACTCTTAACCCAATTACAATGATGTTTAATGCATGCACCAAACAACAAGAACTCACAATCAAAGAATAAGAAGTTGTGAAGCAAATTTGTAAGAGTTTGGCTACAATTAATGAAATTCTCTAACATTCATATTTGTTTCATGGAGTAATTATAGGTAACCACCACTAAAGAGACGTTACTAACAAACTATACCTAAATCTCTAAGGTGAGCTAGATAGATTTTGCATTAAATGTCTGTCAGACTGAAGTCGCGATCTTGATTGCATGTCACGATCACAATTTTCTAATTTGCATAGGGAAGACTAAAATCATGGTAAAGAACCCTATTTTACGTCTAACAGCTAGTCCACGTGTCCTTCTACCATTGTGCTCCAATAAATATAGTCATTGTGTTTGACCAGCAAACCAAAAGTTGCAACGCGATTGAGATCCTTCTTAGGTGTGATAGGAATCTGTAATCCTTTTATTTGGTGAGCCAAAAAACACTCTCTTAGGTCGTGGTTATGATAGGTGCTTCACCTTCATGGATTTTGATATTCCAATGGTTGTCTTGGGCATTTAACATGTTTTGGTTGTAAACTTGGTTCCTTCCTTTAAGCTATAAAATTTGCGAACACTACCGCAACTCTCTCTATATGTCATTCAAGTCTCCATCAGCTGGATCAGGACTATGATTTCCTTCACGAATTCATCTGGCCCAAGTTCATCCATCCTTGTTGTAAGGTCATGATCACGATTTAGAAGATCTTGACCACTAATTTGGATGTCCTGCTCAAAACTAGAGATTTAAATTTCCATCTAACTTCTAATGAAAACCTAACTTAAAAATTATGAAAACAACACTTAAACAAGACATTAGTACTTATCAATCTTCATTGTCAAGATCAAAAGAGGCCTTTGACTTAAGTTTGACTAACCTAGTCCAATAATTTCTTCCTTTTGATTTAGACAACTTAGATTAATTTTACTTAAGGAAAATGAATTTCATGAGTGTGAAGTTAAGATGGTCAATGATTTTAAATAGAAAAACTTGTTGATAAAAAAAAGGTTTGTCAAAGATTTATAAGTTTGAATTGGATTGCTCCTATTGCTCCCCCTCAACTTATACTTCCCCTTATGATTTATCATACACATTCTCTTTCTACTATTTCTCTCCCCCTTTGGCAAGTTCAAAAAGAGAGTAAATTTTAATCATTGAAGTAAAAGTGCATAGGTGTGAAATGTATGAAGCATAAATTGAGATAGAACAATCACATATGAGAGGTAAGCATATAAAGCAAGTATAGAGTAATCACATAAAAGGATAAGCAATAATGGCAAAGAAAAATAAAACTTTTATTTATCAAAAACTATAGGATCACAAATTATACATAAACAAGGAAGCAAAAGAAATAAAAGAAAACACTAAAAGGCTAAGAACAAGCTAGAATATTGGAGAACTATCATTGTCTCCAAAGTCATTAATTTCTTAATTTGTTCGTATGCCTTGAGCTTCATCACCTTTCTCAACCTCTTGATCATCCTCTTCTTTAGAGGTGTCCTCCCAATCCTCAAAATCAGAGAGGTGGTAAGGAGTAGCACCCACCTTTTCCTAAAAATCCATCAAATCACTATAGAGGTAAAAGAGTAGAAGAAATCTTCTCTTGATCATCCTCATCACCTTGTCTAGCTTCTTATTGATAGAGGAGAGAGAGATTGTAGAGGATTTGATTTTGGGCTTATATTGGGGAGGTGGAATGGACTAAGCACCCTCTTTAATGACTAGCCTCTTCCTTTTTAAGGCTTCATAAGTTCCTAGCTTCTTAGCCCCAAATGAACCCAAGGTGTATGTGCAGAAATCAGGGTGTATGGCCTTGGCATTGATAAGGTAAGGTAAGTCTAGAAAGTTATGGGATGGCAAGTATTCTTTGGAGAGGAATTTTTCATTTTCCTCATTGAGTGCACCCACATAACGATATATAGTAGTTACATAAGAGGGTAGAAGAAATTGACTTTTTGGCTTAATACTAATGTGAATCAATTGATCCATAAGATATCGATCAATTTGGATAGGTTTATTTTTTGTTAAATAGAAAATAAAGGCTAGGTCTTTTTGAAAGACCTTATTATTACCATCACCTCTTGCATTGAGAGAGAAGGTGATGATACGATGAAGAAGCCAGTTGGAAAGGGTTCAAATATATTTGGCTAAGGAGGTTTTTGGGTAATTTTTGGTCTCGATAGAAATTTCAGACCAAAACTCAGAGTAGATGATATCGAATGCTGAGATGATGAACAAAATTTTGATGATTGAAGAGGTTGGAGAGTTGTTGAAAGGAAACAAAAAAATGGATCCCCAAAAGTCCTGAATATTAACCCATACTAACATGTTCTTGATTACGCTCTTCGACTTAGGGTCATGCTGCACATGAATTCCCGCACTATTTCTTCATAGCTAGGCTTGTCTCAGAAAATGAACTTGTTCCAGCCCAGATTGGAGAGGTAGGTGTGGATTCATCCTTAATTCCAAAGGATTCAAAGAGAAATGTTGAGGGAATCTCATTTGGTTGGATGATTTTGGAAAAATTGGCTTTGTAACGATCCTTTTCTTCCTTGGTGATCCCTTTCATCATGTGAAGGGTAAGAGGACCAGATGGTTAGGCTATTGCCTTCCCTTTTTATACTTTGAAGGCTTTCTTAGGGGCTATTAAATATGAGAGAGGATATGAAAAAGGTTTAAGATGTAAGAATGAATAGAGATTGAGTAATTTTGCAAAGAGTTAAAACACTATTACAAGGGTTTAAATAGGCTAAGAAAAGGTGTAAAAATGGTAACACATGATAAAAAAAAATGCATTTATTGAGGGGATGCCATCGGTTGGTAGTCAAATTAGTTAATGTTTAACAGTTACTCAAATTCGCGATTGTGAACTATAAGTCTCGATCGCTAATTACAAAATATATGAGTAACAAACAAAAATTCCTCAAAAATCGATGGGGTCAACAGTTAAAAATTTTGAATTTTGAAGAAATTTGTGGTGGAGATTGAAAATAATGATTGCAAATTGATGGGCAATAGACGGATTGACAAATACCTATAAAATTGTAATTGTGAAATAAAAAGTAGCGACTGCGAATTACAAGGCAAGATAAGTAAACATGAAAAGATAAGATTTGACTATCTAAGCCCCAAAAACCCTGAATATCAACCCATACTGACGTATTCTCAATTGTGCTTTTCGACTCAAGGTCATGATGCACATGAATTCTTATACTATTTCTTTAAAGCTAGGCTCGTCTAAGAAAATGAACTTGTTCCAGCCCAGATTGGAGAGGTAGGCATGGATTTCATCCTTGATTCCATAGGATTCAAAGAGAAATGTTGAGGGAATCTTATTTGTTTGGATGATTTTGGAAGAATTGGCCTTCTAACGATCATTTTCTTCCTTGATGGTCCCTTTCATCATAGGAAGGGCAAGAGGACCAGATGATTAGGCTATCGCCTTCCCTTTTTCTACTATGGAGGCTTTCTTAGGGGCTATTAGAGATGAAAGAGGATATGAAAAAGGTTTAAGATGTAAGAATGAAGAGAGATGCAGTAATTTTGCAAATATGAGTTAAAACACTATTATAAGGTTTAAATAGACCAAGAAAAGGTGTAAAAATGGTAATAAATGATAAAAAATGCATTGATTGAGGGGGTACCATCGATCGACAGTCAAATTAGTTAATGTTTGGCAGTTACTCAAATTCGCAACTATAAATTACAAGTCGCGACAGCTAATTACAAAATCTTTGAGTAACAAACAAAAATTCCTCAAAAATTGATGGGGTCAATAGTTAAAAATTTTGAATTTTGAAGAAATTCATGTTGGAGATTTAAAATAGTGATCGCAAATTGATGGGCAACAGACAGATTGACAAGTACCTATAAAATTGCAACTCTGAAACAAAAAGTAGCGACCGCAAATTACAAGGCAAGAAAAGTAAACATGAAAATATAAGATTTGACCATCTAAGTTGCGATCCACTTAATGTATTGATTCTTAATTCATGCAAATTAGTATAGAGAAGCATAATTTCATAAAGAATTGAGACATTCATCACATATAACACACAACCACTCAAGAACAATACACCACAATAGGAGTATTTTGAAAGATCCAATTTTCACTCCAGGTTGCTTCCATTAAGCATTCCAAACTCTATCTTAATCAAATTCATCCTTTCTTCATTGAGAGGTTTAGTGAAAATATCCACAAGTTGATGATTAGTGTCTATAAATTTCAACACTACATCACCATTTTAGACATGATCTCTAAGAAAATGATAACTAATGTCTATATGTTCGCTCTTAGAATGTTGGATGGGATTCTTTAAAAGATTTATTGTACTAGTGTTATCACATTTAATGAGAATGTGATCAACAACTTTGTCATAATCCTTTAATTGTTATTTCATCCAAAGAACATGGGTGCAATAACAACCCGCAACTATATATTCTTCTTCTGCAATGGATAAGGCAATCGAAACTTGCTTCTTACTAAACCAAGACACTAAGTATTCTCCGATAAATTAGCAAGTTCTAGAAGTGTCTTTCTATCTAGAACACTATCGACATAATCTGCATATGAATAACCTATAAGGCTAAATGATGAATCTCTAAGATACCATAAACCTAAATGTAATATGCCATTAAATATTTAAAATTCCTTTTAACTATATTAAAATGCAATTCACCATAAAAGTAGCATTTTGAAAGATCTAATTTTCACTCCAGGTTGCTTCCATCAAGCATTCCCAACTCTATCTTAATCAAATTCATCCTTTCTTCATTGAGAGGTTTAGTGAAAATATCCACAAGTTAATGATTAGTGTATATAAATTTCAACACTTCATCACCATTTTAGACATGATCTCTAAGAAAATGATAACTAATGTCTATATGTTTGCTCTTAGAATGTTGGACGGGATTCTTTAAAAGATTTATTGCAATAGTGTTATCACATTTAATAGGAATGTGATCAACAACTGTGCCACAATCCTTTAATTATTGTTTCATCCAAATAATATGGGTGCAACAACAACCCGCAACTATATATTCTTCTTCTGCAATGGATAAGGCAACCGAAACTTGCTTCTTACTAAACCAAGACACTAAGTATTCTCCTATAAATTGGCAAGTTCTAGAAGTGCTTTTTCTATCTAGAACACTACCGACATAATCCGCATATGAATAACCTATAAGGCTAAATGATGAATCTCTAAGATACCATAAACCTAAATGTAATGTGCCATTAAATATTTAAAAATCCTTTTAACTATATTAAAATGCAATTCTTTAGGGTAAGATTGAAATCTGGCATGCATGCATACACTAAACATGATATCGGGTCTAAAAGCAATAAGATAGAGTATAGAACCAATCACACCTCGACATTTCTTCTCATCAACAGACTTATCCTACTCATCCTTGTTTAGTTTGATGGTAGCACTCATTAGTGTCTTTACTACTTTGTATCCTTCCATGCCAAATTTCTTAAGTATATTCTTTGTGTACTTGGCCTTATTGATAAAATCCCTTCTTTGATTTACTTAATTTGTAAGCCAAGAAAGAATTTGAGCTCTCCCATCTTGATCATCTCAAATTCCCTAGTCATATACTTAGCAAAATCCTTATAAAGAGATTCATTAATAGCACTAAATATGATATCATTAACATATATTTGCACAATGAATGTATCATGATTGTGCTTTTTAACAAATAAGGTAGTGTCAACCTTTCTCTTTTCAAAATAATTTTGCAAAAGAAATGAACTAAGCTTTTCATACCAAGCTCTTGGAGCTTATTTCAAACTGTACAAGTTCTATTCAACTTAAAATCGTGATTTGGAAAGATATGAGATTCAAAATCATGAGGCTATTTAACATAAACTTCCTCCTTAATAACACCATTTAAAAATGTGCTTTTAACATCCATTTGGAAAAGTTTGAAATTTTTGTGACATGCATATGCTAAAAGAATCATAATGGCCTCTAATCTTACTACAAGGGTATAGGTTTCATCCTAATCAATACCTTTCAATCGGTTATATCCCTTAGTAACCAATCTAGCCCTGTTTCTTGTGATGAAACCTTAATCATCTAACTTATTCCTAAACACCCACTTGCATCCTATAATAGGATGTTCCTTAGGCCTAGGAATAAGTTCCCATACATTGTTCCTATCAAATTGGTTGAGTTCCTCTTACATAGCAATTACCTAACTCTCATCATCAAGAGCCTCATAAATAGATTTTGGCTCAAATTGAGAAACAAATGCAAGATTATTATCTATAGAGTTGAGTTGAGATCTAGTACTTACACCCTTGGAGGTATCGACAATGATTAGGTCCTTTGGGTGATGTTTGGAGAATCTCCAATCCTTGGAAAGGTCTTGATTTAAGGTTTTCACTTATTAATGTTGAAGTTCCTTTCCTTCTCTTGATGACTTACTTTCATCATGGTCTTTATCCATCTTTCTTGTGGTTGACTCCAACTTTAATTTTCAAAGTCGCTTGCAAGATTATCAACAAGAAAACCCTTCCTAAGATTAAGTTTACTAGATTTATCAAACATAATATTTATAAACTCTTCAACAACCATGGTACTCTTATTGAAAACCTTATGGGCTTTGCTAGAGGTAGAATATCCTAGGAAGATCCCTTTATTTGCTTTTGAATCAAAATTTTCAAGATTATCCTTGGTATTTAAGATATAACACTTGCATCCAAACACTTTTAGTAGGCTTTCTACCATTCCAAAGCTCATAAGAGGTTTTATTAAGAATGGGTCTTTTGAAAACACGATTTGCAATATAGCAAAAAGTATTGATAGCTTCAACCCAAAAGTAATTAAGTAATGAATACTCATTAAGTATAGTTTTAGCCATATCTACTAGTGATCTATTTTTTCTCTCTGCAACACCATTTTGTTGTGGTGTTCTAAAAGTTAAAAAGTTATGAAAAATATCTTTCTCTAAGCAATAAGATTCATTTTGAAAATCTTTTCCATGGTCACTTCTTATGGAAGAAATGAAGTAACCCTTCTCATTTTGAACTCCTTTTAGAAAACTTTTAAAAGCATCAAAAGTGTCATGCTTATGATTTAGAAAGGACATGCAAGTAAACCTAGAACATCCACTAGGATAAATGCATAATATTTTCCACTTAAACTAGCATTCCTAGTAGGTCCTATCATGTCCATATGGATGAGTTGAAGAGGTATAGATATATTTACCACATTTTTTGCTTTGAAAGAGGATTGATGTTGCTTTCCCATTTAGCATGGTCCACATGTCTTGTATTTAGAGAAATTTAGTTTGAGAATACCTTCTACTAGCTTTCCTTTTGATAAGTTTTGTAGGAGCTCCATGTTAGCATGTCCAAGCCTTTTATGCCAAAGCTAAGCTTCATTGCTAAGTGACACGAGAAACTTAAAAGATTAGTTAGCTAAATTGTTTAAGTCAATTAGATAGGTATTGCCCTTTCTTTCACCCTTGAGGACTATTTTTTTATCCACTAAAGTGGTAACTTGGCATTCTTTAGGGTCAAAGGTGACTCTATTACTCTTATAGCATAATTGACTTACATTAAGAAAATTATGTTGTAAACCATCTATAAGTAAAACATCATTAATGAGAGAACAATCATTCTTACCAATAGTGTTAATGGTAATTAGCTGACCCTTGGCATTGTTTCCAAAAGTGACATTGCCACCTTCCTCCTCTTTTAAGGCCATGAATAGCTTCTTGTTGCCCGTCATGTGCTTTGAGCATCCACTATCTAAATGTTAATCATTCACTTCATTAATGGCTGCCAAACAATCATACACAATATAAATAATAATTTTTTATTTTGGTACCCAAACATACTTGGGTCCTAAGGGCTTAGCCTAGAAGGATCCTCCAATTTGAGATGAGTCTTCCTAATATAATAATGAATGTTAATGTGACCAAATTTCATGCAATAGTGACATTTGAGTTTAGACTTGTGAGTTTTCCTTTTATGCATGGCTTTGGTATGAATAGGGGTATTTCTCATACCATGATGATTTGAGTGTGAGCATGAATGGTTGGGTGTATAATTATGTGTGTTTGGGTCAGCATGTTTCTTGGTGTAAATATATGCATGACTAGCTTCTTTAGCATAGGTTTTGAGCCTTGAAGTGCCTTCTCTTTGCCCTTGGGCAATGGTGACTTAGTTCTTTGAGCACTTTTTCTTCCAACTACCTCAATACTAAATGTTTCAGGGGTTGAGGCTCTAATGAAGGTTGTAAGTGAAGATGTAGATGAAGAGGCTTTATTGAAGCCTAGACCATGTATAACTAAAGGAGGTCTTTGGGATACAATAAGTGTATCCAAAGCTTAATTTCCCTTATGAAACTTAGAGATGGAATTTCTAAGTTCTATAACTTTACTATTTAAAGAATCATTCTATTTTCTCAAGGATTTTAGGGGAGAAGATGATTTAAAAAGACTCTTAATAGATTTCTTGAGTTCTTCATTAGAAGTCCTTAATTCACTTACTAGATTGTTTAAGGATTTAAATTCATCATCTAGTTTAAAGCATTTTTTCTTGTAAGATTTCATTTGTGACTTGTATTTGTCACATTTCAAAGTGAAAGCTTCTAAAAGCTCATCATCTATATCATCTAATTCATTATATTCTTCATAAGAATGGGATGAAGAGCTTACCTCATTTGAAGAATCATTTATGCCATAAAGCACAAGTTTGCAACTTCTTCCTCTTCATCCTTTTCACTTGAGTTGTCGTCCCAAGTTGTTTTGAAGCTCTTCCTCTTCTCCTTATCCATTTTCTTCTTCTTCCTTAATTTTAGGGTAGTCATACTTGATGTGGCCTTCTTTGCCACATTCATAGCATGTAACCTTACTTGATGTGGCCTTATTTGCCACATCCATAGCATGTAACCTTACCCATTCTTTCTTTGAGGTTTGGAGTTATTTTCTTGAAGTTCCTTTTATCTTTTCTTTTCATTATTAGCTCTTTTATTCTTCTTGAAAGTATGGCCAGCTCCTCCTCCTCTTTATCACTATCTTTTTTTTTCTAGAAACAACCTCTAGTTCCTTTTCTTTTGATGAAGATTTGAGAGCCAAGGTCTTCTTTTCTGGTTTGTCTGATTTGTCTCATTATCCTCTCATCTTCTTCATTTCTTCATCCTTCTTCAAGGTTACCTCATGAGTTAAAAGCTTAACTATGAGAACATCAATTTGCACCTTCCCAATCTCTGGATTTGACTCTTGGATGCTGCAAACCTTAACACCAAATTTCATGTATCCAAATTTTAAGGGTGAAGTTTTAAAAATTAAAGAAAGAAAATCATAACAAATAGTTATTGGTTTGAAACTCGCAAAGAAGGAAAAATTAGAGTTCTAATTCATAAAAAGGAGATATTGGCTGGAAAAACTAGTATTAAAACAATTTTCTAGCTTTAAAAAAGATTTTTATGATAACATAGACTCAACATACCTAAAATGGTTTAAGGATTTGAACTCCAAAAAGGCTAGAAAAATTAAACTGTTTTAGTTATAAGACTAATTTAATCATTACAAGTTTGATATTAAATATATTCTTCATGATAAAAATATAATAATTAATTCTCCTTCTCCTGAATTATATAAGCTTACATGTGGATCTTATTGCAAAAAATAAGCTATGATGAGTATGTAAAAAAGAGACTGTGAAATAATGTCTCAAACTATAGGAGAGGAGAACAAGAGCTTAATTCTAATCCATTAAAGTAACATAGAAGCATTGAAATATGATTTTTATTAGTTATATAAATAGATTGGACATTTCTTTTTAGATTGTCCAAGAAAAGTTGAAGTAGCAAGTTATAAAGAACTATTTAATTGAAAGAAAGTTAACCAAAAAAAAAAAAAAGTGAGTTCTAAAAGAAAGGAGAAAAATCTGTGGTTGGAAAGAACAATGATACTAAAAAACTAACACCAAATTGTCATAGGAAAGAAACAAAGACATAAGATGGAGATATATTTTATGAGCAATTCATAGATGAAATGACTTGAAATACAATCCATTATGACATTATGAGCATGATAATTAAGGAATTACTTGTTTGTATAAAAGATAAGAGACTCGTATCTTCAATCTATGGTGTTAAAGGAAAATAGTTTATCTTATCTTATTTGTAAATATTTTTATAAATTATTATCCTTGTAGCTAATTGGAAGTACTATTATACACTAGCTATCTACTTTTATTATGTTCTTTAATTATTTTAGTTTTAGGTAGTAAATAGGGCTAAAGGTACCTAATATCTTAAGTGTTCACACTTAAAATTTCACTAAAGCATGAAACTGCATAAAGAGGTAAGATTGTAGGTAAAAGTGTATATACTGTTGCCTTGGGAAAAATTTTCTCATCATAAGAGAGCCTTCAAGGATTGCAATTGTTAAATTATATAGTGTTGTGAAGTCTTAAGGTGAAGAAACGAAGTTTAGAGCCTTTTCCAACTTATCGAAGGAAGTTTAAAGCATAAAAGTCCCATTTTGGAGTTCATCATTTTGAAATGAAGTTCCATAAGTTTAAATACTTTCAAAATCTTATAAGGGTATAAATATAAAGATATAGATTTCATTTTAATTCATAACTCTTAAAGCCATAGGCGCTTCTATAATGGTGGTTTCTTCACTACTACAAAAGTAGCTAAACATGAGAACTCCACCTTATAGAGCTTTATTATAGGATAATCATAACAACCTAAAAGAAACTTTTTAAGGTATTAACTTAAAAAAAAAAATGGGACTTCCTCTCTTAAAGGGTAAAATTTTGGCTAAAGCCTTAAAAATCTTCCTCTAGTGATGGGAGAAAATTCTAGAAATTCAAAACTGTTCTAAAAGATAAAACTAGCTAATATAATCCATCATTCCACCATAAAAAAAATTTCAAAGGCAAAAAAAAAAATAAAACCTTTGGAGTTTTTCATATAATGAAAAAATGGCTAAGGCATAAAGAGATATTAAAGACAACTACCACTAAGTGGAGTGCTAAGAATTACAACATTTTTGAATCACTCAAAAGGTGTTAATATAATTTTATGGCTATTCATTACTCTTCAAGTTACTTCTAGAATTTCTCTCAAGAAACCTTAAATCAAATGAAAAAAAAAAAAAAAGAGAGCTTATAGAGAACCTATAGAAGATACCAAAAAGCAAGCCTAAGAATGACCTAAAGTAGGTCTTTTACCATAAGAAGACTTTAAAATAAGTTTAACAAAAAAATATCATTCAAATGATGTTGGGAAACTTATACCATGCTAAGTTACACAAGTAATACACATCAAAATTTTAAAATTTTAATTTCCAAACTCATGAATACCATTGGATTTATATTATACTCATAAATAAGCAATGATTGAAGAATACCTTTTTAATGATGATGTTAATTACTCTACCAAGGCTTTCTTTCTCCTTCCTACATTTGGAATGAATCTAACCATAGTTGTCCACTCCTTTGATGAGGTACAAGCTCTATAAGTATCTACAAGGATAAATTTGCAAAGTCCCAGTGGTTATTATGTTAGGTCGAATAAGGAGAGGTACAAGTATACCCTAAATTAGCTAGTATCTAGAATGGGTTTTGTTTTCTCTTATTCATTAACCGACCACATAAGCTTATGACTTACATGTAGGGGCACCTAAAAACCTAATTCCATTAGGTAGATTTGACTAAGACGACTAAATTAGTATGAGGTCCCTATACTTATTGAATATTTATAATGAACTATTTAATCATTATAAATAGTCTCTAATTGAGTCATACTCAATCCATTTTAAATTTTCACATTTAGTCTTTGAATGTGTGTGACCTAATAAGTGTTCTAACTTATTTGACAAGAAATATGAGTCTTAATACTAAATAAATATTTAAGACTAGATAAATTAGATAATTTAATTTATTATCAATTCAGTAATTGATTAACCTTATATTTAAAGATCATGATTAGCACCTAGCTTGCACATTATGATAAATTAATATAGTTAGGAATGAACAAGTTGGTGTAATCATATACCTTTAGCAAGATGGTTATGACTATAATTTGGTCCTTTCATTGAAGTTGTCCAAATCAAACCATATGATATAAAATAGTGTTTATTCTAAACGTTGGTTTGATTGTGTTAAGTTCCATTTTAGTTATGGAGTTAGCAATGATCATATAATTCTTCCTTGGCTAAGGATTTTATAAATAATACTAGAAGCCAATTAGCAAGACATGTCTTAAATGTTTTAGGTTAATGAATCCTATCTTAAACATTTACTATTCCATCAATTTCATGTTATGCCTAAAATGTGTTATGAGCAATCCATGAATAGGATAACTAAAACCATAAATCAAAGTATATGAATTCCTTAACAAGATACTATGGTATTCTCAAGTCAAAGGACTTATTATACCCCACTCATAAGAATAGACCATAGACACATAATGTTCCATATGGATAATCTTTATAAGTCATTTAATAAGCTTATTCTCAAGTATCATGTACACTTCTACTTATGGGATCAATGGTGTCCTTAACGTTCTAGGAAAGAATATGATGTTCCAATCTTAATAATATTATTAATGTCTAGTCTAGATATACATTGATTAGGAATATTTAGGAATGAAATCATAAGGCTAGAACTTTTTCTTTAAAGGTCTCTAAAAAATAAGGACTATTTTCCCGTAGTAATAGGCATGAAAATGCTAAATTTGATGAAATGTTGATGATTCAGTAAGATATGATATGTGTTAAGAAGCATGATTAAGAGAAATGATGGTAAAGGATGCTAAGTTTTAAGCTAATGTATGTAAGCTATGATGTATACGTAAGAAATCGGGCTTAAGGTGCATGAATGAATGCTAATATTAGTGGCTTAATAACATAAAATATATCAATATTATATATGAGAACATTTATGTTAAAGGATATGTTAAAAGAAATGAGAAAGGATGATGAATGTCAAAGCATAAGTTCAGTTCAGTTTGCAACCTATCGATGGTTGATTGATGGTCATAATTAAAATTGATGGGTTTTTTTATGAGTTAAAGAGTATTTTTAAAGCTAAGACATGTTATTTTAATGCCCATGGTATTGATATCAAGGTTAGGGAAGTTTAAGGACATTTAAAGCCCTTTGGAGGCTTAAAAGTTATGATTTTTGGCATGGATTTTTTGCAGCCAAATTTTTAATGCATGTAGTTTCGACTATCATGATTGAATGTGAGGTTGAATAGTGCTAAGCGACGAAATGACACTTTTGATAATCGATAGTCCATTTGATTAGACATATTCTAGAATTCTTATTCAACCACTTTATCATATTCAACTCATTCTTTTGTTATTCCTTACTCATACTTGACCAAAACATCATCTCTCCCCTATTTGTCTTAATACTAAAGCCAAAAAAACTCTCTAAAATTTCTCCTTTTTTATATCTTTGATGTTTCAAGTTAGAGCAACCAAATTGTTCCTTCCATCTTAAATTCCTTTCAAGCTTTTTTTGATGAACTCCTTTCTTCCTAAGTAAGTTCACTATCTTTTATCATTTATATATGTTTATTTTATAGCCAAATATATGTGTTTATGGTATAATTAAGTTATTCTAAGGTTCAAGAAGTAAAGATGTATGCTAGGTTAGCTTAGTTCAAGTTATGGTCTTTAAATATGATGCTTTGGAAGAACTTATTTCATATTATTCGAATATAAGATTTCTTATTGTTATTTGAAATATTAAATGTTAGGTGGCATTCTAAAATTTAAGTTTGAGGTGATATTAAAGTTTTAAAGGATGTCTCATATCCTAGTTGGGATAGGATAAAGCATGAATGTCTTAATGAGTAAAACATGAATGTCTTAATGAGTACATTGGTGTTTTTTGTATGTTAATGAATTTAAAAATATAAATTGATGATTATGAAATGATTTAAGGCTTATACTTATGGATCTCTATATGGTTATATGGTGATGTTAATATTGTTGAACCCTAAGGTTCCAAGTCTTGTTTTGATGATTTAAATAGCTAACCTTTATCTAACTTATTTGTGTTAGATCTTGTAGGAATAATAATTCTTTTGATTATGATGATTGGAGAAGGAATTATGATTGAAAACTCAAAGTATTAAAGAGTGAAAATTAAGGCAAAGTCACCTTATCAGTCCAATAGGTGATGCAAATTTTCAACAAGTGTTGTAGACCTAGCAACGGGCATTGAAATATCACAATAGGTGTTGGAGAAACACTCCAGCTTGAGTAAAGCTCTCTGCACCTCTTAACAAATGTTGCCCATATTCGCAATAGGTGTTGCACAGCTGGTCTAACTTAGCTATGCACATTGAACCTCACAATGAGCATTATGTTTTTGCAACAGGCATTGATCTTGCCCACATAACAGGTGTTACACTTTCATAATAGTATTAGATAAAGTGCCTTAGCTCGAGCAAAACTCTTTAGAACTCAAAATGATAATTGGTCCTTCACAACAAGCATTAAAGAAACATTTCAATTTGAGCTAAAGATTTTAGACCCTTTAACGAGGCTCACTCAACTTTCAATAAGCGTTGAAAGAACATCCAACGAGTATTGTGAATTTTTTCCAACAACCATTGAACCATTTCTATAGTTTTTGAAAAATAGAGCACTAAGTTTATGCTTTCTAGAAAATCAACAAAGGGCATTATTCTTATTCCAACGGGCATTAATATCAGAAGTAATGACCATTGTTTATATCCAATAGTCATTGAAGAAAAAGTGAAATAGATAACTGAAAAACTAAAAGGATGATCCTTAATCCAACCACTTTTTAACAGCTAGTTCCAATGGTCATTTTATTGATGCCAATGATCGTTGAAGTCAAAAAATTGATTTGCTAACTAGTCATTTATGTGAAGTCAATGATGGTTGATGCCTCAACAACAAGCATGAAGACCCTTCAAAGGGCTTTTTTGCTTATAGCTATAATGTGATGTGACAGCTCCTCTCTAATGTCTAAATCTTTATTTAGGCTATAAAAGGACCCGATCTCGACAAAAAAAAAAATATATAACTATTCCACCAAGTGAGTGCTCTATTGTGAAAGCTATTCTTAATTAAAAAGGTTGTTACATTATGAACAAAGAGTGATCTAGCTTCCAAAAAACTCTCATTTGATCAAGTTTGAGAGTGAACTAAAAAAACTATTTTCAAAATGAAATTTGAGGGACAAACCTCTGAAGAATCCTTGTTACTTGATCACTCACATCAAGCATATTTTTATGAATGTACTTGAGCATTTATTCTTACTTTAGTGAGAGATTTTTCCTTTTCTTAGAAGTGTGATAATCTTTTGATTTGTAACTCAGAGTTAAGAGACCAATGAAAGCATCTCTTGAGAAAGGTTTAAGGTAGTACTTGAAAACTACTTGGGGTTAAGATTAAGTAAAACTTGAGAACTTCTTCTAAGAGGTTGATAATGCCTAAGAGTATATAACTT
Organism: Omphalea diandra; assembly: GCA_949677035.1. NCBI lineage: Eukaryota > Viridiplantae > Streptophyta > Magnoliopsida > Malpighiales > Euphorbiaceae > Omphalea > Omphalea diandra. The sequence continues at coordinate 13,158 of CATIWR010005545.1, read as the reverse complement.
GTAAAGGCTTCATAAGGGCCTAAAAACTTACTTGCGTACCTTAAGTTATCAAAATAGTGAAGGCTCTAATAAAAATAGTAGAGGAAAGGACATAGGTAAGTTGCGTCGAACCTCTATAAATCTTATATGTTGATTCTTCATTTATTTCCATTTTTAGCTTAATTTGCATAATTGCCATTGACCTATTCAACCCCACCCCCCCCCCCCCCTCTTCTAGGGCACCAAGGGGCAACAATTGGAATAAGTGTAGGTGTCTTGATCAAAGCTTAAGTGTACAGAGTAAAGTCATGAAGAATCACAATCCATCCATAAGCTTTCTTTCTTAGAGGGAGATGACTATGGTTGCTTGAAAAATTATATGGAGATCTTCCATGGTAGTAAAACCATTAACCTATGGGAAATTATTGAGGAAGGAAGAGCAGTTTCAATAAAACTAGTTGGAGATGTTCCTATACCAAAGCCAAAAAATGAGTTGACTGCTAAAGAAAAAAGGCAAACCTAAAGAACAGAAGAGCAATGCATTTTTTTCTATTCATTCCATAAGTCTCAATATGCTAAGCTATAAATGTGTACATCAGCCAAAAAAATATGGGCCATTTTGTAGACTCAGCATGAAGGAACCAATGAAGTGAAAAAGAAAAAGATACAAATGCATACATACATGTATGAAACATTTGTATACCAACCTAGTGAGACTATTACAGAGATGTACAATAGATTCATAGATATTATAGGAACTCTCAAGACCTTAGGAAAGTCATATACAAATAAGGACATGGTTATAAAAATTTTGAGAACACTTCCCAATGATAAGTGGGAAGCTCAAAAGACAACTATAGAGGAAGCCAACAAACTAGAAGTCCTATCACTTGATGAGCTTCTGGGAATGTTATTAGCTCATGAGATCACTATTGAGAAGATTGCTGAAAACATAAGAATGAGAAAGAAAGACTTGGCATTAAAAGCCAAAGAACTCCGTTCTGAAAATCCCATTATCTCTTATTTACTAACATTTTCCTCTTTTAGTGTTGATAAAAATAATAGTGAAGATGAGCATCTTGCCTTTATCACCTACTAAGTAAAGAAATTCCTTACAAGTAAAAAAGGTAGAAAGGCAAGGAGCTACAAGAAGAGAGGCACCAAAAGTCAACTTACCTACTACGAATGCAATGAGAAAGGGCATATAAAATCAAATTGTCCTAAGATCAAGAAAAGCAAGTTCCCTTCTATAAAATACACCACCAATAAATGAAAGAAAGCATACAAAGCCATTTGGGATGACACTAGTGATTCTGAACCTAATGAAGATGAAACAAAAAAGAGCTAGCTAACCTCTATCTCATGGCAACTTAGGAGAAGTCAAATGAATCCCTTAATGAACATACATCCAGCAATGATAGTGATAGTGATAAAGAGGTAAATCCTTTTAACTCCTACTTTAGAGATAAGTTATACTCTATAATTACCAAATTCACTATGAGCATTAAGAATTTCAAGTCCAATACCTCTTATCTTTAAAAGGAGAACAAATCTTTAAAAGAAAATGTTAAAAGTCAAGAAACTCTAGCTAAGAAGGTAAAGTCTCTAACAATTAAGAACCTTAAACTAAAGAAAAATCTTAATAGATTTACTAAAGGAAAGGAGACGTTAGACTCCATCCTTAAGGCTCAAAGAAGCTCATCCATCAAATATGGATTAGGTTACAATGCCATTACTTCAATGGCTCCCCTTCCCTCCCCTCCCCCTCCATTCTTGACAGCCTTTATTAAGGCTAAAGAGAATAATGTTTCTAACTATGTTATGAAGTAAAAAAAATTTCCAAAAAGGGAAATGCCACTAATAATGGCTCAAGGAGGAAAGTACCAAAACAATTACACATCATTGAGAAATGCTCCCCTTTAAGCAAATTTTGCTTACATGCATCACTCTTATAAGCTTAAGAGGTGCAGTGTGTAAAGACACAAAAATTAGCATAATTATGGGTATAGAAACATATAATACAAGAGAGTTCCTCATATGAGAAATATTCCTAGACAGACTACGCAAAGAAGCAATAAGTCTAAGAGACATTATATACATGTACCACCTAGAGGTATGAAACCGGCTCACTTTGATGATGATTATTTCTATTGTGGTATAAATGGTCACATTATCTATCATTGCTAATATATAAGGCATGATGAGCACTTACCAAAAGCTGAACCCCTAGGACCCGAGAATGTTTATGTACTTAAGATATAACATTCCTTATTTTGCTGATGTGCTTGAAATCACAAGTTAAAAAGCAAGAATGGTATCTTTACAATGGATGTTCAAAGCATATGACAAGAGAAATAAAGTTCTTTTTACATTTGGAAATGAATGAAGGTCTTGGAAATGTATAAAAATATTGGCATATATAGAGTTGGCAAGGATGGTGATTCACATATCCTTCATAAAATACTTCTTGTTGATGTACTCAAGCACAACTTACTAATTGTAAGTTAGTTATATGATAAAGACCTTATAGTTAAGTTAGTTATATGATAAATACCTTATAGTTATGTTTAAGCCACAAGCATGATATGTATCAAGAGTGATAACAAAATTTTGTTTATTGGCAGAAGAGTTCATAATATTTATGTGATTGATTTAAACTTTTTTGTTAACCATAATGCAAAGTGTTTAGTCTCTATAGTTGATGTAGGTAAAACTTGGCGTAGAAGGCTATGACATACTAGCATGGAACTCCTTAATAAGCTAAAGAGAAGAGACTTTGTTGAAGGTCTACCTAAAATCAAGTTCACAAAGGAAGGAGTTTGTGAAACATATCAAAGAGGTAAACAAGTTCTTTTAGACCATTGCAATTGCTTCACATGGATCTTTTTGACCCCACTAAGGTAGCTGGTTTAGGAGGCATGCATTGTACTTTTGTCATCATAGATGATTTCTCTAGATATACTTGGGTGTTGTTCCTCTCTCATAAGGATTAATGTTTTGATGCATTTAGAACCTTTGCCAAGAGAATTCAAAATCAAAAGTGTTGGCCCTTAAGCACCAGGAAGTGGGGTTGAATTGGCAGGAATCTAATAAATTTGGAGGGAAGATAATGCATTTTGAGATTAAAAAGAAGTAGAAAGAAAGCACACACCATATTTATAGTGGTTCAAGTGTTAACAAACCTTACATCCACTTCTTAATTCTTTACAATGAAAGCTCACACCAAACTTATACAATGTGTTTTGATGGCTTACACAGAACCTTATAATTTGTGTTTTAAGGCGCACATAGAAACCTCACTCAAGTGTTTTATAAAGGCTTACACTTTAACCTATTACAAGAGTTTTGATAGCCACACTTACTTTCAAACCCAAAGACAATGGTATTTAATGCTTACACTTAACAACAATAACTCACAAACAAAGAATAAGAAGTTGTGAAGTAAATTTGTAAGAGTTTGCCTACAATTAATGAAATTCTTTTGTATATATGTTTGTTTGGTGGAGTATTTATAGGCAATAACCACCAAAGAAAAGTTACTAACAAACTATGCCTAAATCTCTAAGGTAAGCTAGGCAATTTTGCATTAAATGCCTATTAGACTGATTTCATAGTCGTGACTAGCATTTTGCGTTCACAAATTTGCAATTTGCACTAGAAAGACCAAAATCACAGTAGAAAACCTTATTTTGTGTCTAACGGCTAGTCCACATGGCGTGCCACTATTAGCATTCCAAGAAATATAACCATTGTATTTATCTAACCTACCAAAAGACACAATCGTGATTAAGATCCTTCTTAAACGCGATAGAGACGTCAAATCCTTTTGTTTGGTAAAGACAAATCACCTCAATGGATCACGGTCTCAACAGGTTTTTTACCCTCGTGAATTTTGATATCCTAATGGTCATCTTGGACAATTGGCATGTTTTGGTTGTAGACTTGGTTCCCTCTATTCAGCTAAAAAATTCACGATCATGACTCACGATGCAAACACCACCACAAATCTCTTTGTATGACATTCAAGTCTTCCTTGGCTAAACTGTTACTGCGATTCCCTCTATTTTTTATAGAATACTTATTGATCAAATAAGATTAACAAAGATTTATATTTTGAATTAGATTGCTCCTATTGCTCTCCCTTGATAATATGTCATGTAAATTCTTTTACTACTATCTCTCTCCCCCTTTGGGAAGATCAAAAGAGAGTAGAGTTTGAAAATTTAAGTAAAAGTGCATAGGTAACAAATGTATAAAGCATAAATTGGGATTGAAGAGCAATCACAAATGATAAACAAGTATATGAAACAGAAATTGCAAACACTTTTATTCATAGAAAACTTATGGGATCACACACTTATAATGGAAATAAAGGAAACAAAAGGAAAGAAAATACTATAAGCCTATAAAAAACTAAAAGAATGGACAGCTATCATCATATCCAAAATCAACAATTTCTTCATCTACACCTCCTCCTTGTGCTTCATCGCCTTCCTTTAACTCTTAATCATCTTCTTCTTCAGGAGTATCCTCCCAATCTTCAAAATCAGGGAGGTGGCAAGGAGTAGCACCTACCTTATCTTGAAGATTCACCAAATCACTATGGAGGTAAAAAAAGTAGAAGAAATCTCCTTTTGATCATCCTCATAACTTTATCCAGTTTCTTATTAATTGAGGAAAGAAAGATGGTAGAGGATTTGGTTTTGGGCTTAAGCTAAGAGTGGAATTAGTTGAGCACCCTCTTTTATGACAAGCCTCTTCCTCTTTGAGGCTTGAGAAGTTTTTGGCTTTTTAGTCCCAAATGAACCCAAGGTATAGGTATAAGAATCTGGATGTATAGCCTTGGCATCGATTAGGGAAGGTAAGTCAAGAAAGTTATGGGATGGCAAGTACTTCTTAGTGAGGAATTTCTCATTTGCCTCATTGAGTGCTCCCACATATCAATAAATTGTTGTGACATAAGAAAAGTAGAAGAAATTGGCTTTTTGGCTTGGCACTCATGTGAATCAATTAATCCACAAGGTACTGGCTAGTTTGGATAGGTTTATTGTTGGTTAAATAGAAAAGAAAGGTTATGCCCTTTTGAGAGACTTTTTTAGTATCATCACCTCTTGCATTGACAAAAAATGTGATGATATGATGAAGAAGTTAGTTAGGAAGGGTACAAATATATTTGGCTAAAGAAGTTTTTAGGTCGTGTTTGGTTTCAATTGATATCTTAGACTAAAATTTTGATTAAATGATACCAAGTGCAGGGATGATGAAAGTAATATCATCTCCCACTTGAAGATTAAAGATGTTGGAAAGTTGCTCAAAAGTGATAAAGAAAGGATCCCCAAAAGCCCTGAAAATCAACCCATACTAACCTACTCTAAACTCGGCTCTATGACTCAAAGTGACTATGCACATGAATTCCCGAATGATTTCTTCATAGTCAGGTTTGTCTTTGAAGATAAACTCATTCCAGCCCAGATTGGAAAGGTAGACATGGATTTCATCCTTTATTCCAAAGGATTCAAGGAGAAAGGTTAAGGGAAACTTATTGTGTAGGATAATTTTGGAAGAACTGGCTTTGTAGCGATCCTTTTATTTTTTCATAATCCCTTTCATCAAATGAAGTGCAGGAGGACCAAAGGGTTGGGCTATGCCCTTCCCTTTCTCTACTCTGGAAAACTTCTTAGGAGTCATTGGGGATGAGAAAACATTGTTGAAGGTTTGAGATAGAAGAACAAAGAGATATGAAGAGATTGTGTAAATGTGAGATGAAACACTATTAGAAGGGTTTAAATAGGCAAAGAATAGGTTTAAAAATGGTAAAAAAAATGATCAAATTTGCAATTAATGAGGGGATGTCATCGGTTAGTAATCGAATCAGTTAATGCTTAGCAGTTGCTCTAATTTGCATTCATGAACTGCAAGCCACGACTGCAAATTACAAAAAAATATGAGTAACAAACAAAAATTCCTCAAAAATTGAAGGAGTCAATAGTCAAAACTTTTGAATTTTAAAAGAAATTGCAGTAGAGAAATGAAATAGCGATCGGGAAATGATGGGTGACAGAAAGTTTGATAAAGTGCCTATAAATTGCGATCGTAAATTACAAGGCAAGAAAAGAAAACTTAAAGAGATAAGATTTGACCTTTCAAGTTGTGATCCACTTAATATATTAATGCTTAATTCATACTAATTGGCATAGAGAAGCACATTTGCATTAAAGAATTAAGACATCTAAAGAAGTATAGTATACATTCATCAAATATAGCAATCAATCTTTCAAAACAATACACCAAACAAAGAACATTCTAAAAAATCCAATTTTCACTCTAGGGAGCTTTCATCAAGTATACCTAACTCTCTCTTAACGAAGTTCATCCTTTCTTCATTAAGAGGTTTAGTGAAAATATCCTTAAGTTGATGATTAGTGTCAATAAACTCCAACACTACATTACCATTTTGGACATGATCTCTAAGAAAATGATGCCTAATATCAATATGCTTACTTCTAGAGTGTTGGATGGGATTCTTTGAAAGATTTATTGCACTAGTGTTGTCACATTTGATGGGAAAAATGATCAACAACTTTGTCATAATCCTTTAATTGTTGATACATTCAAAGAACTTGGGTGCAACAGTAATCCGCAGCCACATATTCTACTTCGGTGATGGATAAGGCAACTGAAACTTGCTTCTTACTAAACTAAGACACTAAGCATTCTCCTATGAATTGGCAAGTTTCAAAAGTGTTATTTCTATTAATTAAGCTACCGATATAATATGCATTTGAATATCCTATAAAGCTAAAGGAAGAATTTCTAGGATAACATAAACCTAAATGTAATGTGCCATGTAAATATTTAAGAATCCTTTTAACAACATTAAGATGCAATTCTTTAGGGCAAGATTGAAATCTAACACACATGCATACACTAAACATAATATTGGGTCTAGAGGGATAAAATAGAGTAGAGTTCCAATCATACCTTTATATCTCTTCTCATCAACAGACTTACTTGATTCATCATTGTCTAGTTTGATGGTGGCACTCATTGGTGTCTTTGTTACTTTACATTCTTCCATGCCTAATTTTTTGAGTATATCCTTTGTGTACTTGGCTTGGTTAATGAAAATCTCTTCTTTGGTTTGTTTAATTTGTAGGCCAAGAAAGAACTTGAGCTCTCCCATTATGCTCATCTCAAATTCCTTAGTCATACATATAGCAAAATCCTTATGAAGAGATTAATTAGTAGTACGAAATATGATATCATCAACATATATTTGTACAATGAGTGTATCATGATTGTGTCTTTTAACAAATAAAGTTCTATCAACCTTTCCTTTTTCAAAATCATTTTGCAAAAGAAATGAACTAAGCCTTTCATACCAAGCTCTTAGAGCTTGTTTCAAACAGTACAAAGCTCTATTCAACTTAAAAACATGATTTGGAAAGATATGAGATTCAAAACAAGGAGGTTGTTCAATATAAACTTCCTCCTCAATGAGACCATTTAAAAATGCACTTTTAACACCTATTTGGAAAAGTTTAAAATTCATGTGACATGTATATGTTAAAAGAATCCTAATGGCCTCTAATCTTATTATGGGTGCATAGGTTTCATCATAATCAATATTTTCCTCTTTGTTGTACCTGTTTGCAATAAATTTAGCCTTATTTCTAGTAATGAAACCTTGCTTATCTAACTTATTTTGAAACACCTACTTGCATCCTACAATAGGGTGCTCCTTAGGCCTTGGAATAAGTTCCTACACATTGTTTCTCTCAAATTGGTTGAGTTCCTCTTGCATAACAATCACCCAACTTTCATTATCAATAGCCTCATTAATAGATTTTGGCTCAAATTAAAAAACAAATGTAAGATTATTATCTAAAAAATTAAGTTGAGATCTAGTACTTACACCTTTAGAAGTATCACCAATGATTAGATCATTTGTGTGATGTTTAGAGAATCTCAAAACATTGGGAAGATATTGATTTGAGGTTTTTGCTTGTTAAGGTTGAGATTCCTTTTCTTCTTTTGATGACTTGTCTTCATCATGGTTTTTATCTATCTTTGTAGAGGTTAACTCCAACTCTGATTTTTCAAAGTCACTATAAGATTATCAATAAGAGAACCTTTCCTAAGATCAAGTTTGCTAGATTCATCAAATACAATTTTCATAGATCTTTAATAACCATAGTACTTTTATTGAAAACTCTATGAGCTTTACTAGAGGTGAAATAACCTTGGAAAATACCTTTATTTATCTTTTAATCAAATTTTCTGAGATTATCCTTGGTATTTAACTAGGAAAATACCTTTATTTATCTTTGAATCAAATTTTCCAAGATTATCCTCAGTATTTAAGATATAGCACTTGCACCTAAAGACTCTTAGGTATGTCAACTTAGGCTTTCTACCATTCCAAAGCACATAAGAAGCTTTATTTAGAATAGGCCTTTTGAAAACATGATTTGCAATATAACAAGAAACATGATTTGCAATATAACAAGAAGTATTGATGGCTTCAGCTTAAAAGTAATTAGGCAATGAATACTCATTAAGCATAGTTCTAGCCATCTTGACTAGTGTTTTATTTTTCCTCTCCACAATACCATTTTATTATGATGTTATAAGAGTTGAAAAATTATGAAAAATCTCATTCTCTAAATAATAAAATTCAAAAGATTCATTTTGGAATTCTTTTCCATGGTCACTCCTTATAAAATAAATAAAGTAACCCTTTTCATTTTGAACTCTTTTTGCAAAACTTTTAAAAGTATCAAAGGTGTCATACTTATGAGCTATAAAGGATACCCAAGTAAACCTAGAGTAATCATCAACTAAGACATGTGCATAATATTTTCCACCTAAATTAGCACTCCTAGTAGGTCCAATCAAGCCATATGGATAAGATGAAGAGGTCTAGATGTATTTACAACATTCTTTGCCTTGAAACAGGATAAATGTTGTTTTCCCATTTGGCATGATCCACATGTCTTGTCTTTTGAGAACTTTAGCTTGGTAAGACCTTCTATTAGCTTTCCTTTTAATAGGCTTTGTAGGAGAGCCATGTTAGCATGACCAAGTCTTTTATGCCAAAGCCAAGCTTCATTGCTAAGTGACAAAAGACATTTGAAAGATTGGTTAGCCAAATTGTCTAAGTCAATTAGGTAGGTGTCGCCCCTCCTTTCACCCTTGAAGACAACCTTTTTAATCCACCAAAGTGATAACTTGACATTCTCTAAGGTCAAAGGTGACTTTGTTACCCTTATCACATAATTGACTTACACTAAGCAAATTATGCTATAAACCATCTATAAGTAAAACATCATCATAGAAAACAACCATTCTTGCTAATAGTTCCAACGCCAATTACCTTACCCTTGGCATTGTTTCCAAAAGTGACATTGCCACCTTTCTTCTCTTTTATGGCTATGAATAGCTTTTTGTTGCCCATCATATGCTTTGAGCATCCACTATCCATATGTCAATCTTTCACTTCATTGGTGGCTACCAAACAATCTACATAATAGAAACAAATCACTTTTATTTAGGCACCTAAGCATCCTTAGGTCTTAGAGGGTTAGGCTTAGAAAGGTCTTCCTATTTCAGATTAACCTTCCTAATATAGTAATGAATATTTATATGAACAACTTTATGCATTAATGACATTTGAGTTTAGACTTGTGAGTCTTCCTCCCATACATGACCTTGGTATAAGTGGGGGCACTTTTCATACTATGATGATGTGACAATGAACATGTAAATGAATGGTTAGGGGTAGAAGTGAACTTTCTATGTGTGTTGGGGTAAACATGTTTCTTGGTGTAGATGCATACATGATTAGCCCTTTTTGGTATAGGCTTTGAGCCTTGATAAGCCTTTCCTTTGCCCTTGGGCAATGGTGGCTTAGTACTATGAGCACTTTTCCTTCCAACTACCTAAATACTAGATGTTTGAGGTGTTAAAGCTCTAATAAAGGTAGTGAAAAAGGGATTAGATGATGAGGATGCTCTATTGAAGCCAAGACCAAATCTAACTAATGGGGGTCTTTAAGATATAATTAGTGTATCTAAAGCTTCATTCCCTTTATGAAACTTAGAAATAGAATTCTAAGCTCAATTACCTCTCCTTTCAAGGTATCATTTTCCTTTCTTAAGGAATTTAGAAAAGATGAAAGAGAGACTCTCTGCATATTTTTTAAGTTCTTCATTAGAAGTCTTCAACTCACTTATAATATCATTTAAGGATTTAAATTCATCCTTTAGTTTGGAACATTTTTTCTCATAAGTTTTCATTTATGACTTGGATTTGTCACATCTCAAAGTAAGAGTTTCCAAGAGCTCATCATCTATATCATTTAATTCATCATAATTTTCATAAAAATGGGGTAAAGAGCTCATATCATTTGAAGAGTCATCTTGTGCCATACAACATAAATTTGGCACTTCCTCCTCTTCATCCTTTTCACTTGAGCTGTCATCCTAAGTTGCTTTAAAGCTCTTTTTCTTCTCTTTGTCCCCTTTCTCATTCTTTCTTAGCTTAGGGAAATCATACTTGATGTGGCCTTATTTGCCACAATCACAGTATGTAACCTCACCTATTCTTTCTTTGAGGTTGGGAGTTGCTTTTTTGAAGTTTCTTCTATCTTTTCTTTTCCTTATCAGCTCTTTTGTTCTTTTAGAAAGCATGGCTAGCTCCTCCTATTCTTTATCACTATCTTCCTCACTTGAAACATCCTCATATTCCTTTTCTTTGGATGAAGATTTAAGACTTAAGGTTTTCTTTTCTGCTTCCTCATTCTTGTCCCATTGCCTTCTCATCTTCTTCATCTGCGTATCTTTCTTCAAGTCTAGCTTATGAGTTACAAATTTGCCTGTGAAGACATCAGTTTGCACTTTCCCAATCTTTAGATTTAACTATTGGATGCTACAAATCTGACACCAAATTTCTCAAGAGGTAAAGATTTAAGTATTTTTTAGTTTACCTCATGATTGGTGAGAATCCTTCTGAATTTCTACATGTCTGTGACAATCGAAATGAGTCTAATCATCACATCTGTGATGCTTTCATTTTCCTTCATCATAAAAAGCTCTCATTTAGTCACGTACATCTCTAATTTATTAGACTTCACCAATGTTGTGCCTTTATGGTAGTTTTCTAAGGCTTTCCATATTCCATGCGTTGTAAGGCATTGTTGAACCCTTCATATTTCTTTCCTTAATAGAGAACTAAAAAGGATTGCCATAGCCCTCTTCTTCCTTCCAATAGATCTCCTATAAGCTTTAACCCATTATTCTTTCGGGATCAATTCTTTACTTTTATCAACCACCTTAGTAGGTGGCTTCCACTCTTTTGCCATAATGTCCCAAACATCCACCACATCGCTATCTAAGTATATCTTCATCTTATACTTCCAATGACTATAGTCGGACCCATCAAAGTATGGCTCGAGATTGGTATGGATTCCTTGTTATGCCATTGATCTCTTCTCATGCAATTAAGGCTTGAATTGAGACTTGGCTCTAATACCACATGTTAGCCCTTGAGCACCAAAAAGGGGCTTGAATTGATTAAAAACTTTAGAGGGAAGTCCTTGTTGCATTATGTTTTGTTTTTTATTTTCCAAACATAATTGATGAAGGACAAATTTTCTTTTATAATGAAAGGTTATTTGTTTGTTTTATTTTGCATTAAAACTATTACTTATATATATTTTATTCTCTTCGTTGATATTAACTTTGCTTGTTTTTTATAATGATAAAGGGGGAGAAAAATAAGAGAAATAGGAGGAGAGCAATAATTCAAAAAATCAAGAAAAATGTGAGAAAAATGGAGAACAAATAAGAAAATCATAAGGGGAGAATAAATTTGATCACTCAAAGCAAGGATGAAAAGGAAACATGATAACTCAATACATAACCATAATAGATTAAGGGGGAGTTAAGATTTGATCACTTAACATATATATCTTTATTGATTTTTTTTTTGAAAGATTGTTTGTCATTATCAAAAAGGGAGACAATGTTGAACCTCGAGGTTCCAAGTCTTATTTAACAAATCAAATAGCTAACTTTTGTCCAAGTTATTTGTGTTAGATCTTACAGGAACAACAATTCTTTGGACTATGATGATTAGAGAAGCAATTATGATTGAAAACTTAAAGTATTAGAGAGTGAAGATCAAGACAAACTTAGCTTATCAGTCTAATGGGTGATTCTAACTTCCAACAGGCATTGTAGACCCCATAATAGGGATTGAAATATCATAATAGGTGTTGAAGTAACACTCTAACTAGAGTAAAGCTCTCTATACCTTTTAACAGATGTTACTTATATTCCTAACAGTCATTGGATAGCTGCTTCAACATAGCTACACACATTGAACCTTACAATGAGCGTCATGTTTTCATAATGGGCATTGATCTTACCCTTACAACAGGCATTGCACTTTTGCAATAGGTGTTGGACAAAAACGTAAAACAGGTGTTAGTCTTTCATAATAAGCATTAGAAAAACACTATAGTGTAAGTAAATATTTTTTGACCCTTTAACAAGGCATACTTAACTTTCAATAAGCATTGAAGGTATATCCAATGGGCATTGTAAATTTTTTCCAATAATCATTGAAGCATTTCTATAGTTTTTGAAAAATAGAGCAATAAGTTCATACATTCTAGAAAATCAACAATGAGCATTGTTCTTATTCCAACAGGCATTGAGATCAAAAGCAATGACCATTGTTTATGTTCAATGATCATTGAAGAAAAAGTGAAATGGATAACCAAAAAAGTCAAATGAGGAGCCTTAAGCCAACCACTCTCCAATAGCTAGTTCTAATAGGCATTTCCTTGATGCCAACAACCATTAAAGTAAAAAATTAATTTGCCAACTAGCCATTCGTATGAAGTCTATGATGGTTAATGCGACAGCAATGGGCATCGAGACCTTTCAACAAGTGTTATTTGCTTATAACTATAATTATTGAGCTACTTATAAATGTAGATGATTAGGTGAGTTTCTAGTTATTTTTCAGCTACTTACAGGTATTGAATTTCGAGGACGAAATTCTTTATAAGAGGGGAAGAAATGTAACATCCCTATCCATATTCATTGGCATTATCACATGAACATATTCATTGCATAAATGATATGAAATCCCACATGAATATATGCATTA
>CATIWR010005544.1:0-10340 GCA_949677035.1 Omphalea diandra | reverse complement strand
TTCGAGTTTTAAATAGCAATTCTAATAAAAAAAAACACTTACACTTCATTTTCACACCTTCGTGGGGTAACCCATGCAATTTAATAATCATTTTTGCTTAAATGGTTACACATGCAAACTTTTGATTTCTTTTACTTTTGTCCTTGTCATGATGTTATCCATGTTTTAAATAGCTATTCTAAAACAAAAAACACATACACTTCGTTTTCACATCTTAGTGGGGTAACTTATGCAATTCCTTACTATTACTTCAATGGTTACACGTGCTAGCTTCCATTTTATTTTGCTTTTGTTGATGTAATATTGTTATCCAAGGTTTAAATAACTATTCTAATGCAAAAAAACACACAATTGCTTGGGCAATTCCTTACTCACTATTGCTTAAGTGGTTACAAGTGCTAGCTTAAATTGCTTGTGTTGATTTTATGATGTTATCCGAGGTTTAATTAGCTATTCTAATGTGAAAAATGCATACACTTCATTGTCACATCTTTGTGGGGGTAACTTGTGCAATTCCTTACTCACTTTTGCATAAATAGTTAAACGTCCAAACTTTTGCTTTCTTTGGCATTTATTGATAGGATATGTTATTTGAGAGTTAAATAGTAAATCTAAAGTAAAAAAAAAAACACTAACTCTTCGTTTTCACATCCTAGTTGTGTCACTTGTGCAATTCTTGACTCACTTTTGCTTAAATGGTTACTCATGCTTGCTTTCATTTTATTTCGATTTCGTTGATACGATGAAGTGATCCAAGGTTTTAATAGCTATTCTAATGCAAGGAACACATATATTTCATTTTCACATCTTTATGAGGTCACTTGTGTAATTCCTTACGCACTTTTATGTAATGGTTTCTTTTGCAAACTTTCACTTTCTTTTTTATTGACGCCATGAAGTTATCTGAGGTTTAAATAACAATTCTACTGTAAAAAAACACATACACTTCATTTTCAGATCTTTGTGGGGTAACTTGTGCAATTCTTCACTCATTTTTTCATAAATTATTGCATGTGCAAAATTTCTCATTCTTTTGAATTTATCGATGTGAAGAGGTTATTTGAGGGTTACTTCGCAAAACACACTTACACTTGGTTTTCACATATTGAGGGTTACTTCGCAAATATAAAGCAAAACACACTTACACTTGGTTTTCACATCTTATTGGGGTAACTTGTGTAATTCCTTACTTTTGCTCAAATGGTTACTTGTGCTAGCTTCCAGTTTATTTTCTTTTGTTGATGTGATGATGTTATCTGAGGTTTAAATAGCAATTCTAATGCAAAAAAACACTTACACTTCATTTTTACACCTTTGTGGGGTAACTCATGCAATTCAATAATCACTTTTGCTTAAATGGTTACTAGTGCAAACTTCTGATCTCTGTTACTTTTATTGTTGTCATGATGTTGTCCATGTTTTAAATAGTTATTCTAAAGTAAAAAAATTTACACTTTTTTTTACATCTTACTGGGGTAACTTGTGCAATTCCTTACCCACTATTGCTTAAATGGTTACACGTGCTAGCTTCCATTTTATTTAGCTTTTGTTGATGTGATGATATCTATTCTAATGCAAAAAAACATAAACACTTGTGCAATTCCTTAAATATATATTCTAATGCAAAAAACATAAACACTTCGTTTTCACATCTTTGCAAGGTAACTCGTGAAATTCCTTACACACTTTTTGTGTAATGGTTTCTTATGCAAACTTCCACTTTCTTTTGTTTTTACTAATTCCATGATGTTATCTGAGGCTTAAATAACAATTCTAATGCAAAAAACACATACACTTCATTTTCACATCTTTATGGGGTAACTCGTGCAATTACTTACTCACTTTTACTTAAATGGTTACTCATGCTTGCTTTCATTTTATTTCACTTTTATTGATGCGATGATGTTATCCAGGGTTTTAATAGCTATTATAATGCAAAAACATACACTTCATTTTCACATCTTTATGAGGTCACTCGTGAAATTTCTTACTCACTTTTGTGTAATGGTTTGCCGTGTAAACTTCCATTTTCTTTCACTTCATTGATGCCATGATGTTATCTGAGGCTTAAATAGCAATTCTATCGCGAAAAACACATGCACTTCATTTTCACATCGTTGTAGGATAACTCATGCAATTCCATACTCACATTTGAATAGATAGTTGCACATGCAAACTTTCTCATTCTTTTGCTTTTATCGATGTGATTATATTATTTGAGGGTTACATAGCAAATATAAAGCAAAAAGCACTAACACTTTATTTTCCCATCTTAGAGGGCCAGCTTCCATTTTAAATTGCTTTTGTTCATTTGATGATGTTATCCGAGGTTCAAATAGCAATTATAATGCAAAACACTTATACTTCATTTTCGCACCTTTGTGGGGTAACTCGTGTAATTCAATAATCACTTTTGGTTAAATTGTTATATGTGTAAACTTCTAATTTCCTTTACTTTTATTGTTGTCATGATGCTATCCATGTTTTAAATAGCTATTTGAATGAAAGCAAAAAATACATACACTTCATTTTCACATCTTTGGGGGTAACTATTGAAATTCCTTACTCACTTTTAAATAAATAGTTGTACGTGCAAACTTTCTTTGAGGGTAACTATTGAAATTCCTTACTCACTTTTAAATAAATAGTTGTACATGCAAACTTTCTTATTCTTTTGGTTTCATCGAAGTGATGATGTTATTTAAGGATTAAATAGCCAATGTAAAGCAAAAAAACACTTACACTTCATTTTCACATCTTAGTGGGGTAACTTGTGCAATTCCTTGCTCACTATTGCTTAAATGGTTACACATGCTAGCTTCCATTTTATTTTGCTTTTGTTGATGTGATAATGTTAGCCAAGGTTTAAATAGCTATTCTAATGCAAAAAACACATACACTTCATTTTCACATCTTTGTGAGGTAACTCATGAAATTCCTTACTCATTTTTGTGTAATGGTTTCTCATGCAAACATCCACTTTCTTTCGCTTTTATTGGTGTCGTAATGTTATATGAGGCTTAAATAACAACTCTAATGCAAAAAACACATACACTTCAGTTTCACATCTTTGTGGGGTAACTCGTGTAATTCCTTACTCACTTTTAAATAAATAGTTGCACATCCAAACTTTCTCATTCTTTTGCTTTTATCATTGTGATGATGTTATTTGAGGGCTAAATAGCGAATATAAAGCAAAAAACAATTACACTTTGTTTTCACATCTTGGTGGGCCAACTTGTGCAATTCCCAACTCACTATTGCTTAAATGGTTACTTGTGCTTGCTTCCATTTTATTTTGTTTTTGTTGATGTGATGATGTTATCTAAGGTTTAAATTGCTATTCTAATGCAAAAAATACGTACACTTTGTTTCACGTCTTTGTTATGTAACTCGTGAAATTCCTTACTCACTTTTGTGTCATGGTTTCTCAGGCAAACTTCCACTTTATTTCGCTTTTATTGATTCCATGATGTTGTCTGAGGCTTGAATAACAATTCTAAAGCAAAAAAACATATACACTTCGTTTTCACATCTTTGTAGGGTAACTCGTACAATTCCTTACTCACTTTTAAATAAATAGTTGCACATATAAACTTTCTCATTCTTTTGCTTTTATCATTGCGATGATGTTATTTGAGGGCTAAATAGCAAATATAAAGCAAAAAACAATTGCACTTTGTTTTCACATCTTAGTTGGCCAACTTGTGCAATTCCCTACTCATTATTGCTTAAATGGTTACTTGTGCTTGCTTCCATTTTATTTTGTTTTTGTTGATGTGATGATGTTATCTAAGGTTTAAATAGTTATTCTAATGCAAAAAATATGTACACTTTGTTTCATATCTTTGCGAGATAACTCGTGAAATTCCTTACTCACTTTTGTGTCATGGTTTCTCATGCAAACTTCCACTTTATTTCGCTTTTATTGATTCCATGATGTTGTCTAAGGCTTAAATAGCAATTATAAAGCAAAAAAACATATACACTTCATTTTCACATCTTTGTAGGGTAGCTCATGTAATTCCTTACTCACTTTTGCATAAATAATTAGACATAAAAACTTTTCACTTTCTTTCGCTTTTATTGATGTGATGATGTTATTTGAGGGTTAAATTGTAAATCTAAAGCAAAAAACACTTGCTCTTCATTTCACATCTTAGTTAGGTAACTTGTGCAATTACTTACTCACTTTTGCTTAAATGGTTACATGTGCTAGCTTCCATTTTATTTTACTTTTTTTTTTGATGTGATGATGTTTACGAGGTTTAAACAACTATTCTAATGCAAAAAACACATACACTTTGTTTTCACATTTTTGTAAGGTAACTCGTGAAATTCCTTACTCACTTTTATGCAATGGTTTCTCGTGTAAACTTCCACTTTCTTTCGCTTTTACTAATGCCATGATGTTATCTAAGGCTTAAATAACAATTCTAATGCAAAAAAAAAAAAAAAAAAAGAAAACACTTCAATTTCACATCTTTGTGGGGGTAACTTATGAAATTCCTTACTCTTTTTTGTATAAAGTTACCCTAAAAATGTGAAAACAAAGTGCATGTATTTTTTTGCATTAGGATTGCTATTTAAGCCTCAGATAACATCATGGCATCAATAAAAGTGAAAGAAAGTAAAAGTTTGCATGAGTAACCATTACACAAAAGTGAGTAAGGAATTACATGAGTCACCCTATAAAGATGTGAAAATGAAGTGTATTTGTTTTCTACATTGGAATAGCTATTTAAACCTCGGATAACATATCACATCAACAAAAGCAAAATAAAGTGGAACTAAGCACGAGTAACCATTTAAGCAAAAATGAGTAAGGAATTGCACAAGTTACCCCACAAAGATGTGAAAATGAAGTGTAAATGTTTTTTGCTTCAGATTTGCTATTTAACCCTCAAATAACATCATTGCATCAATAAAAGCAAAAGAAAGCAAAAGCTTGCACGTGTAGCTATTTAAGCAAAAGTGAGTAAGGAATTGCACAGTTACAACACAAAGATGTGAAAGCTAAGTGTATGTGTTTTTGTCATTAGAATTGCAATTTAAGCCTCACATAACATAATAGAGTCAAGAAAAGAAAAAGGAAGTGCAAGTTTGCACGAGTAACCATTAAACAAAACAAAGTAAAGAATTATGCGAGTTACCCATAAAGATGTGAAGACAAAGAGTTTGTATTTTTTTTTGCATTAGAATAGCTATTTAAACCATAGATAACATCCTGACAACAATAAAAGTAAAAGAAATCAAAAGTTTGCATTTGTAACCATTTAAGCAAAAGTGATTATTGAATTACACGAGTCACTCCACAAAGATGTAAAAATGAAGTGTATGTATTTTTTGCATTAGAATAGCTATTTAAATGACAAATAACGTCATGACAAGAGTAAAAGTAAAAAGAAATAAAATGTTTGCATGTGTAACTATTTAAGCAAAAGTGATTATTGAATTGCACGAGACACCCCACAAAGACATGAAAATGAAGTGTATGTGTTTTTTTTTTGCATTAGAATAGCTATTTAAACCACAGATAACATCATGACAATAGTAGAAGTAAAAGAAATAAAAAGTTTGCATGTGTAACTATTTAAGTAAAAGTGATTATTGAATTGCACGAGTCACCCCATTAAGATGTGAAAATGAAGTGTGTGTTTTTTGCATTAAAATAGCTATTTAAACCTCAAATAACATCATCACAACAACAGAAGCAAAATAAAGCGGAAGGTAGCATGAGTAACCATTTAAGCTAAAATGACTAAGGAAATGCACAAGTTATCCCATAAAGATGTGAAAATAAAGTGTAAGTGTTTTTTGCTTCATATTTGCTATTTAACCCTCAAATAACATCATCGCATCAATAAAAGCAAAAGAAAGTAAAGGTTTACATGCGTAACTATTTAAGCAAAAGTTAGTAAAGAATTGTACGAGTTACCCTATAAAGATGTGAAAACGAAATGTATGTGTTTTTTGCATTAGAATTGCTATTTAAGCCTCAAATAACATTATGGCATCAATATAAGCAAAAGAAAGTGGAGATTTGCATGAGTAACCATTACATAAATATGGGTAAGGAATTACATGAGTCACCCCACAAAGATGTGAAAACGAAGTGTATGTATTTTTTGCATTAGAATAGCTATTTGAACCACGGATAACATCATCACATCAATAAAAGCAAAATAAAGTGGAAGGTAGCATGGGTAAACCATTTAATAAAAAATGAGTAAGGAATTCCACAAGGTATCCCACTAAGATGTGAAAATGAAGTGTGTAAGTGTTTTTTGCTTTAGATTTGCTATTTAACCCTCAAATAACATCATCGCATCAATAAAAGCAAAAGAAAGTGAAAGTTTACACGTGCAACTATTTAAATAGAAGTGAGTAAGGAATTGCACTAGTTACCCCACAAAAAAGTGAAAATGAAGTGTATATGTTTTTAGCATTAGAATTGCTAGTTAACCCTCTCATAACATAATGGAATTAACAAAAGTGGAAGGAAGTGCAAGTTTGCACGAGCAACCATTAAACAAAACAAAGTAAGGAATTATGCGAGTTACCAACAAAGATGTGAAAATAAAGAGTATGTGTTTTTTTGCATTTGAATAGCTATTTGAACCATGGATAACATCATGATAATAATAAAAATAAAAGACATCAAAAGCTTGCAAGTGTAACCATTTAAGCAAATGTGATTTTGGAATTGTACGAGTTACCCCACAAAGATGTGAATATGAAATGTTTATGCTTTTTGGATTATAATTGCTATTTAAGGCTCACATAACATAATGGAATCAACAAAATGAAAGGAAGTGCAAGTTTGCACGAGCAACCATTAAACAAAATAGAGTAAGGAATTATGCAAGTTACCCACAAAGATGTGAAAACGAAAAGTATGTGTTTTTTGAATTAGAATAGTTATTTAAATCACTAATAACATCATGACAACAATAAAAGTAAAAGAAATCAAAAGCTTGCATGTGTAACCATTTAAGCAAAAGTGATTTTGGAATTGCATGAGATACCCCACAAAGATGTGAAAATGAAGTGTATGTGTTTACATTAAAATTGCTTTTTAAACCTTGAATAATATCATCACATCAATAAAAATAAAAGAAATCAAAAGTTTGCACGAGTAACCATTTAAGCAAATGTGATTAAGGGATTGAATGAGTTACCTCATAATGATGTGAAACCAAAGTGCATGCATTTTTTGTTTTAGAATTGCTATTTAAGCATCAGATTACATCATCCAATCAATAAAAGCAAAAGTAAACAGAAGTTTAGATGAATAACCATTCAAGCAAAAGTGAGTAAGGAATTTGCACGAGTTACCCCACAACGATATGAAAAAGAAGTGTATGTGCTTTTTACTTTAGAATTGCAATTTAAGCCTCAAATATCATCATCACATCAAAGAAAGTAGAAGAAAGCGAATGTTTGTATGAGTAATTACTTAAGCAAAAGTGAGTAAGGAATTGCCCAAGTAACCTACAAAGATGGGAAAATGAAGTGTGAGTGCTTTTTGCTTTAGATTTGCTCTTTAAGCGTGAAATAACTTCACTGTACCAAAAAAAAAGCAAAAAAATAAAAGCGGATGTTTGCATGAGTAACTATTTAAGCAAAAGTGAGTAAGCAATTACACAAGTTACCCCAAACGATGTGAAAACAAAGAGCATATGTTTTTTGCATTAGAATTTCTATTTAACCCTTAGATAACATCATGGCATCAATAAAAGTAAAAGAAAGTGAAAGTTTGCATGAGTAACTATTACGCAAAAATGAGTAAGGAATTAAACGAGTCACTCCACAAAGATGTGAAAACGAAGTGTGTGTGTTTTTTTCATTAGAATAGCTATTTAAACATTAGATAACATTATCACATCCATAAAAGCAAAATAAAGTAAAAGGTAGTATGAGTAACCATTTAAGAAAAAATGAGTAAGGAATTGCATAAGTTACCCCACAAAGATGTGAAAATGAAGTGTAAGTGTTTTTTGCTTTAGATTTACTATTTAAGCCACAAATAGCATCATCGCATCAATAAAAGAAAAAGAAAGCAAAAGTTTGCTCGTGTAACCATTTAAGCAAAAGTGAGATAGGAATTACACAATTACCCCACAAAGATGTGCAAAATAAATGTATGTGTTTTTTGCATTAAAATTTCAATTTAACCCTCGCATAACAAAATGGAATCAAGAAAAGCAAAAGGAAGTGTAAGTTTGCATGAGCAACCACTTAATAAAACAAAGTAAGGAATTACGCGAGTTGCCCACAATGATGTGAAAACAAAGTGTGTGTTTTTTCGCATTAGAATAGCTATTTAAACCACATATAACATCATGACAACAATAAAAGTAAAAAAAATCAAAAGTTTGCACGTGTAATCATTCAAGCAAAAGTGTAAGGAATTATGCGAGTTACCCACAAAGTGTGAAAATGAAGAGTAAGTGTTTTTTGAATTAGAGTAGCTATTTAAACCACAGATAATATCATGACAACAATAAAAGTAAAAGAAATCAAAAGCTTGCACGTGTAAGCATTTAAGCAAAAGTGATTTTGGAATTGCACGAGTTACCCCACAAACATGTGAAAATGAAGTGTATGTCTTTTTGGCATTAGAATTGCTTTTTAAACCTCGGATAATATCATCACATCAATAACAACAAAAAAAATCAAAAGTTTGCACGAGTAATCATTTAAGCAAATGTGATTAAGGAATTGAATCAGTTACCTCACAATGATGTGAAAACAAAGTACATGCATTTTTTGTTTTAGAATTGTTGTTTAAGCATAAGATTACATCATCCAATCAATAAAAGCAAAAGTAAGCAGAAGTTTAGATGAATAACCATTTAATTTAAGCAAAAGTGAGTACAAAATTTACACGAGTTACCCCACAATGATATGAAAAAAAAGTGTATGTGTTTAATACTTTAGAATTGTTATTTAAGCCTCAGATATCATCATCACATCAAAGAAAGTAGAAGAAAGTGGATGTTTGCACGAGTAACTATTTAAGCAAAAGTAAGGAATTGTCTGAGTAACCCTACAAAGATGCGAAAATAAAGTGTGAGTGCTTTTTGCTTCAGATTTGCTCTTTAAGCGTCAAATAACTTCATTGTATATAAAAAAAAAAAGCAAAAGAAAGCGGATGTTTGCATGAGTAACTATTTAAGCAAAAGTGAGTAAGGAATTGCACGAGTTACCCCAAAAGATGTGAAAATAAAGTGTATATGTTTTTTTGCATTAGAATTGCTATTTAAGCCTCATATAACATCATGGCATCAATAAAAGCGAAAGAAAGTGAAAGTTTGCATGAGTAACCATTACAAAAAAGTGAGTGAGGAATTAAACGAGTCACCCCACAAAGATGTGAAAATGAAGTGTATGTGTTTTTTGCATTAGAATAGTTATTTAAACATCAGATAACATTATCACATGCACAAAAGCAAAATAAAGTGGAAGGTAGCATGAGTAACAATTTAAGAAAAAATGAGTAAGGAATTGCACAAGTTACCCTACTAAGATGTGAAAACAAAGTGCAAGTGTTTTTTGCTTTAGATTTACTATTTAACCCATGCATCAATAACAACAAAATAAAGCAAAAGTTTACACGTGTAATTATTTAAGTAAAAGTGAGTTAGGAATTGCACAGTTACCCCACAAAGATGTGAAAACTAATTGAATGTGTTTTTTGCATTACAATTTCAATTTAAGCCTTGCATAACATAATGGAATCAAGAAAAGCAAAAGGAAGTGCAAGTTTACACGAGTAACCATTAAACAAAATAGAGTAAAGAATTGTACGAGTTACCCACAAAGATGTGTAAACAAAGAGTTTTTGTTTTTTTTTTGCATTAGAATAGCAATTTAAACCATAGATAACATCATGACAATAATAAAAGTAAAAAAAAAATTGGAAGCTTGCACGTGTAACCATTTAGGCAAAAGTGATTATTGAATTGAACGAGTCACCCTACAAAGATGTAAAAACGAAGTGTATGTGTTTTTTACATTAGAATAGCTATTTAAACCATGGATAACATTATGACAATAATAAAAGTAAAAGAAATTGGACATTTGCACATGTAATCATTTAAGCAAAAGTGATTATTGAATTGCATGAGCCACCCCACAAAGATGTGAAAACAAATTATATGTGTATTTTGCATTAGAGTAGCTATTGAAACCTTGAATAACGTCATCACATCAACAAAAGTAAAATAAAGCAGAAGGTAGAATGAGTAACCATTTAAGCAAAAATGAGTAAGGAATTGCATAAGTTACCCCCACTAAGATGTGAAAATGAAGTGTAAATGTTTTTTGCTTTAGAT
>CATIWR010005507.1:0-10343 GCA_949677035.1 Omphalea diandra | reverse complement strand
CTGAGAAGGGAAGGTGTTTTCAATAACCTACTGAGAAGGGAAATGAATTGGTGTTTTCAAAAGCTTGTTTGACGTAATCTATTTAACCAATAGTTGGGTTTGAATAAAGAAATCCAAGGTTTGAAAATCAGTAAAATTTCAATTTTCTTATTTCACTGCGTATGCTAAATTGCTCAGCCCAAAACATAGATTACCAACATGTAGACACCTATCTTTATCCCACCCACGTCTATGCAAGAATCCTTTCTTGCTTATAACTCTACTACGTAGGAAGTACACTAAACGCCTTTCCAAGGCTAACATAAGTACGAATGATGTTTCCATTATTCCTACTTTATTATCTATATAGCATGTCTTTACACGAAAACAACACCTTTAAAACATACTTATATCACAACAACATATATCATGTCTTTACATGAAAATAACACTTAAACTATTTACATAATAATATCATCACAAAATAAATTTTTTTTTTTATTTTAATCAAGCGATATTTACATAACATTAATTCATTAACCTAATATCAACATTCTAGTAAAAAATAATTTATCTAAATTGTTATTAATGTCCATACTATATTATTAAAGAAAACTTAATCTAACATGTTTAAATAAACATAATTTTTTGGTTGCTTTTATTAATATAATGTTCTGAATGCAAAAAATTTAAACAGTAATAGTTTATCACTGAATATAACATGTTTCTCGCTGATTTGTCCTATCAAATTCTCTATAAACTTGATCAATTAGTTTAAATTAAATTATCTAGTTTGATTTAAAACTTGATATAAATTTTTGTAACTATGTACACTATACTTATCTTATCTTTATTTTTTAAACAATAATTATCTCAAATATATATACGTATATATTTATATATGTATATGTATATACACACGTGTATATACACATATACATAAGTATATACACACATATACATAAGTATATACATATGAGTATAATAAGTATGAAAACACAAATATAAAAACAGTAAATATAATACTAAAGATTTTATTCAAATGAATTTTCTCAATATTCAAATAATAATCATAATACTAAAGATTTTCTTCAAAAGAATCTTCTCGAGACCAAAATAATGGCCCGCGACGTACCCCCAATCACATCACGTGTTTCGTATTTATCACGAACAAATCAATTCACATATCGTAGTTGGACTGCTTTGTTCTCATCCTCTTCGTCCCAACGATTCTAAACACCTCTTTGATTTTTCCAAGCATAATTTTCAATATGATTATAGCTATTTTCACTACAAAAAAGTAATTGAAAATAAATATTAGCATAAAAATAAGATATCATAATATTATTTAAGCTATTATCAAGCAAATAATTAATAAATGATATCTAATAGCATAAATAATAAATTGAAATTGTGTAGAATTTTAGGATGGTCAAACCTCTCATATGTCAAGTTAAACTAATAAATATTATTAAAAGAATAACAATCAAATAAATTATAAATATATTGAAGAAGAAAAATTTTTTTGAGGCCCTTATTTTTTAGGGTCCCAAGATAGTTGCCTATGTCTTGAGCCGCTGTCGTGGTAGTGGTGCGTTCACATGCTAATAAAATTGGAAACTATTATAATTGCATTAATAATGGTAATATTAAAGATTTATTTTATTCAATTGGTAAATTTGCTTTAATTACCCAAGTTCTACTAATGATCATAATACTAAAGATTTTATTTAATTGATTCACGAAAATTTTATTATTTTTGCAATTATATATTCAATCATAATAAACTTCTCATTTCTTAAATAATACCTAAGTGAAGGATGAAGACTATAATGCCGGCACTCTATTATAATGTCTTAATCTACAATTAGCCATTGGATCATATAAATATTACTGTAACCATTAATTATATTGTGACTGCATTTACCTGCTAAACAAGTTAACAGGTAATCCATTTTTTTTCTTTTAAATATTTTGTTTAATTTGTACTGCATCTATATAATAATTATATCAGTATATAAAATTTATTTATTATTTTATATAATTTTTTATCTTAATAAAATCATTCAAGAAAATATAAAAAGTAATGCAAGATAATTATTAAATTATATATATTATAAAATATTACATAATATTTTTTTTAAATAAAATTTGTCAACATATAGGTAATATTTTATGCATATTATATAATATATCTATTACATTGTGTAATTTTAAATTAAAAATTATTGTTTAAATGAATAGAAGAATTTACATAAAATATTAAATATGTTACATATAATCTTAAACGTTTTTACATGTAATAGTGATATTAACAATAATTAGTGACATTATTTTTTAATGCAAGAAATTTAGTGTTAAATAATTATTGTAGCTTTAAAGTATTTAGGTAATACGTTCATCTATGTGTGTAATATAAGTTATCAAATTAGATAATTTAAAATTATACAAGAATATGATAACATTTTTCACATTATATTTAATACATTACACAACTAGTTTAAAATTTTATATAATATTTTTTTATAAATTTTCTCATAATATAGAAAATATTTTATTCATATTATATAACATTATCGATACTATTAGATAATTTTAACATGAAAAATATTATACAAAATAATAAAAACTTACAAAAAATATAAAATAATTTACACATTAAATTGAAATTTTACATATAAAAATAATGATATTAACAATAATAATTAGTGATATTATTTTTTATTGCAGGAAATTTATTGTTAAATATTTAGTGTAACTTTAAAGTATTTAGGTAATAATCCCACCTATGTATATAATTTAAGTTATCATATTAGGTAACTAAAATTATATAAGAATATGGTTAAAAATTTTATAACATATTTAATATATTCCACAACTAATTCATAATTTTGTATACTATTATTTTGTGTAAATTTCTTATAGTATATGTAATATTTTATTCATATTATATAAAATTATTTATAATATTGGATAACTTTAACATGAAAAATATTATCCAAAACAATATAAAATTTATAAAGAACATTAAATATTTTACACATAAATTTAACAATTTTATATATAAAAATGATGATATTAATAATAATTAGTGATATTATTTTTATTACAAATAATTTGTCATTAAATATTTAGTGTAACTTTTAAAATACTTGAATAATAATCTCATCAATTTGTACAATTTAACTTATCACATTAGATAATTTAAAATTATACACAAATATGAATACAACTTTTTATATGACATATTCAATATATTACATAAACATTTTAAAATTTTACATACTATTTTTAATAAATTTTATCATACCATAGGTATATTTTATTAATATTGTACAAAATAATCTCTATTTTAAATAATTTTTAACATGAAAAATATTATTCCAAGGAATACAAAGATTTGAATAAAATATTAAATATTTTACATGCAAATTTAAAATTTTACGTACAATAAATTGTGATAATTTAATAATTTTACATACAGTAAATAGTGATAAAAAAACATCAAAAATATCAATAATACATTTTCAATGCAATAAATTTATCTTTAGATATGTCATGTAATTTTAAATTATATGTATACTAATTTTATTTAGCTGTATTATTTATATTATTACTTTGATAATTTTTATTTTTATAATATTATTCAAGATAATGATATAAGTGATCACAAAATAATTAATATATTACACATATAACTTAAAATTCTATATAATATATGTTTGTGTAACTATTTTAACCCTCTAATTAAATTTTGCATCATAGTGTATATTTTATTTATTATATTATATAGTTTAAATTTAAAAAGAAATTGTTCAAAAATTATATATATTATATACACATTTTAAATTATTATACAAAAATTGAAGTTGTTGGTTGCAACTGCTATAGTAGGTAACTTAAAAAAAAAAAAAAAGGTGCTATATATCAATTTTCTATTTAATGTTATTTTAATTAATTTTACGGCATTATTAAATCGTTGACGTATAATTCACCATACAATGAATGGTGAATTCTACAGTCCTCCCATAAAGTCTTCCAAAATTTAGCAAGGAAAAGTCAACTATTAATTTGAATAGCAATCTCCCGAGAAATTTGTACGAATAAGCTGTTGACAAAAAACTTATTATATATATAGACAGGAGCTGTGGGCTTTGTTGCTGAAATTATAGAACTAGAAGGAAGAGGAGGGTGGTAGAAGAAAGAAAATTAAGGTGGTGTGTGGCAATGGCAGTGGAAAAGAGCAAGGTTCTGATATTTGGAGCAACTGGGTATCTTGGAAAATACATGGTGAAGGCATGCATCTCCATGGGTCATCCAACCTTTGCTTATGTTCGCCCCTTGATGATCAAACCAAACGACAATCTTTCCAACCTACAAATTCGCGACGAATTCCAGTCCATGGGAGTCACTATATTCCAAGTGTGCATATGTTTATTTTCTACCTTCAATATTGTGATACATGTATGCATGGATATTATATATTCAAACAATTAATGTACAGGGAGAACTGGACGATCATGAGAAGCTTGTTTCTGTTTTTAAACAAGTAGATGTGGTGATTTCCACTCTTGCTGTTCCTCAACATCTTGACCAACTCAAACTAATCACTGCTATGAAAGAAGCAGGCAATATAAAGGTTTTATATACCCTAACAATTAACCAAATCTTTATTTATTTTTCTTTTTTTTTTTTCCTGTAATTTATCGAATGTTCTTTAGCGAATAGATTTGAATAGCTGATCTCTGCAAGAGAAAGTTCTTTATCTCATATCCTATCATGCTCTTTCTTGAACTATTGATGTTTCAATGTACTGATAACTTATCATGATTGATTTCGTGTACAATCAGAGGTTTGTTCCTTCGGAATTCGGTAATGAAGTGGACAGAGTGAGCGGGCTGCCGCCTTTCGAAGCACTCTTGGAGAACAAACGGAAGATCAGACGTGCCATAGAAGCAGCAGGATTGCCATATACTTACGTGTCTGCAAACTCGTTTGGTGCATATTTCGTGGATTTCATCCTCCACCCGAGTGAGAAACTCGACCAACTTGTCATCTATGGGAGAGGTGATGCTTTGGGTGAGTTGTGGCTTCCCACAGTCTTAACTCATTTAATTAATTAATTAATTTACTTTTTAGACTAACTCTTGGGGTTAAATATTTATATGTCTAATAGCTACAAGCATACTTCCTTAACTACTTGAACTATTTCTGGAGATTAATATTAGATGAATATTAATTATAAACCAAACAAACTGTAATTAAAAGATTTAAATAAAGTCAAAACTTGAAACAAAAGGTATATTACTATAACTATAAATAATAATTTCTTCTTCAAAATATTGTAGAACATGAACTAAGAAACAGTAAATATACTAGCGAAGGATCCAGCGCCGTCGCAGAAAGATGATAGGAACAATAAAAATTTAAAGCTACGACAGGATGAAGAGGGAATGGGGATTGGTATCCCACGTAACAAGCAGACTGACGCTGAGATGCTTCTTCGCCCTCGAGATGGAATCTTAGAATTGGGTGACACGAGGGTGCACTCGGGGCTAGAAGAATCCATGAGGGATGAGGATTATGGGGAAGTTGAGGATGAGAATGTGATTGAGGACAGAATTGATAACGTCCCAACCATCACCCTTGCGAATTAAGCGAAGAATACCGTATCTAAGCCCCTGTTGTGGTGAGACTGTTGGGCAGGAGTATTGGCTACAGAACCTCATGTGGGAGAGGTTAACTTTCGTTGTGTTGGGGCAGACATTGGGGACAATTTTTTTCTTGTGAAGTTTTATTCAAGAAAAGGGCCATGGACGATTATTCAAGAAAGGACGAATTTATTTTTTAATCAAATAGATTTTATATAAAATAAAACTTAATTAAAAATTTTTTACTGTCACTTAAATACTTAATAAATTAAATATAATTTATTTTTTTAAGTAAATGTGTATATTCAATGAAAACGGATGATTAAACTTAGTTCAAATATAATTAAAGTGTCCATCATTGTGTGAAAATTTGCAAAAAAAAAAAAAAATTTAAAAGTGGTGTGAATAGTGTGGTGTTGCATTCGTAATGTTTTATACTCTGTTCTTGGATCCCACATTGCTAGCATACATGTGTGTGTAGTATATATACTACTCTGCACTTAACAAATGGTTTTGTTGAGTGACATATGGTGTTGCTGTGTTGTGTGCGTGTGTGTTAAAATTTACAAAAAAAAAAAAAGAATTAAAATAAAGAAAATATTTTTAAAAAATGTTAAATAAAATATAAATATTTTCAATAATTCAAATTGAACCATTAAGATCAATCCATGATCAGGTCAAGATCAAATCAATTTAGATTAATCATGAGTTGGACTCGAGTCGAGTTTGATCCATGAGTCATTTCAGATTGGATCATTTCATATTTCTTTTTTGAATCGAGTTAGATTAGAAGTTGCCACCTCTATGAATCATCTTCATTTTTTAATTTGATTTTACTGTGCCTAATCAAAACTAGAGGTGGAAACCTGATTGAATTAAGTTTGAGGTTTACTCTTAAAAATAATATTTTGAATTGGGTTATTTGATATTTACTTTTTTGGATATATTTTAAATGTTTATCTAGATGTTTATTATTTATGTGATATTTTCTCATAAACTATTAAGAAAAAATAATAATTTTCTTTAAAATTTAAATTTTTATAATTTAAATTCAATTATTATATAGAATCCGGTCAAGATCAAGTCAATTCAAATTGACTAACAAGTTAACTTAGGGTCAATTGAATTTGATTCAAAAATTTTTGAATAATTTAGGATAGGATTGTTGTCCCTTGGTGCCTTAAGAGGGGGAGGGGATTGAATAGGGCAACAACAAGTAATTAAAAATAAAAACTAAGTGCAAAAATGAATGAAAAATCAAGACACGAGATTTATAGAGGTTCGACACAACTTGTCTTTATTCTCTCCTCTAATATTCTCACTAGAGCCTTCACTATCAAGATGGCTTAAAGTGCTATCAACCATCTTTACAATAGTAGTTTATGGGCACTACCAAACCATTACAAGTAGACTTATAGGTGTTACTAAAACCTTATCCCAAAATAATTTCCAAGTACTACCTTAAACCTTTCATAAAGTATGATTTTTAAGACCTCCTAATAAAGAGTTTCCTCCAATGAAATACAACTTTAAAGATGAGAATAACTCTCTCGCTCAATCAATAAAACACTTTAAAGTACACTCACAAAGTATGTTTGATCTAGTTGATTGTATTTGAGAGAATATCTAGAAAGCTTATTCTTCAAACTCTGTTTTGAAGATAACACTTGCAAGTTTTAAACAATGAACTTATCTTGATTGCTAGATCATTCTTGGTTCACTTTTTTTATTTGAAAATAGCTTTCACAATAGAATACTTGGTTAATGGAATGGTTTTCTTCGTTTGTTTTTGTTGAGAGAGGGTCCTTTTATAGGTTGAAATAAAGAACTAATCATTAGAAGGTTGAAATAAATAACTAATCGTTAGAAAGAAATCTGTCACTTCATATTACAAATGTAGACACTCAACGCCTGTTGTAAATTTCCCACGCCTATTATTAAGTCATCAACCATTATTAATTTCATAAAATGGATGGTTGTCAACCAAAATACAACTTCAATGGTTGTTGATACTAATGAAACACCCGTTGGAACTAGCAGTTAGAGAGAAGTTTGTCTTAATGCTTCTCTTTTGACTTTCTCAAACATTTATTCAACTAACTTCAATGGGTGTTAGATATTCTTCATTACTTGTTGGACTTCAATATCAACCCCTGTTGAGGTATGAATAATGTTCATTGTAGATTTTTACGAAGGTGTAAACTTGATGCTCTGTTTTCCAAGATATTCAACAGTACATCAACAAATGTTGGTGAACTTCCAATACCCATTGAATATTCTCAATGCCTATTGCCTCGTTGGAGAGTCGAGAAACTTTAGCTCAATTTAGGGAGCTTTTCCTACTCCTATTGGTAGGATATAATGCTCATTTTGAGATCTTGAGAGTTTTGCTTAATTAAAGTCACTTGGTCCAACGTTTGTTGCGAAAATATAATGCCTGTTGAAAAATCAAGAACCACGTTCGTTGTGAAATTGCAACGCTCATTGCAAAATTCAATGTGCATAGCTCATGTGTTTAAGTTATCCAACGCCTGTTGTAGTAGAGGACAATGTCGTTTGTGAGATCCAGAAGACTTTGCTCATGTTAAAGTGATATTCCAACGCCTGTTGAGTTCCTTCAACGCCCGTTGCTAGAGTCAAAATGTCTGTTGAATTATGGCAACACCCATTAGGCTGTTAAGTTTAGTTTGCTTGATCTTTACTCTCTTAATACTTAGAGTTTCCAATCATAACTCTTTTTCCAATTATAATAGTTCAATAAATTGATGTACTTCCAATAATTCATACATATAACTTGGACAAAAATTAACTCTTAGATGTGTTTGTGATCACAAAAACAAAGTTTGGTTCAACAAGGATCGTTTCAAATGTCCTTTCAAATACACTCTATATGACACTTGAGAACGACGGCTAAATAATAGTATATGAGAAAATTGTTTTTATTTTAATCTTCATTCAAACTTATATGATATTGTGATGCTAGACCCAACTGTTACAATATTTTTTTTTTTATTTCATGCCTGCGCTCACCATTCCACCCTAATGATTAACAGCACAAATATGATTATTAATTAATATTCATCATATGTGCCTTTCAATATATATATATATATATATATATATATAGTGGATAACATAAAAGACTCCATGTTGTATTTTTCAAGTTTTATGTTCGATTGTGTCAGTTATGTATAATTATAAGTTTTTAAATAAAAAATTTATTACTTTATTTTTAAATAAATTTAAATAAAATCAAATCAAATTCTAGTGAATTCAAATTAAACTAGGATTGACTCAATTTAAATGAACTCATAGATTGAATTAAAATTAGTTAGATTTAATTTAAAATTTGAGTCATTTTAAATTTTATTCTTTTTCAAATCAAGATTGGATTTTATTGAATGGATTTCAATCGATCATCTACTATCATCTCTAATGTCTATCATATTAATGAATGGTGAACTTAACACAATTGACACTATTAATCTAATATTTGTTAATTGGCTTCTTATTGCATGAAGCTGTATTGAATTATGAGGAAGATGTTGCAGCCTACACAATAAGAGCAGCTACAGATCCAAGAGTGGCTAATCGTGTCATAATCTATAGGCCACCAGAAAATATTGTGTCTCAGTTAGATTTAATATCTTCTTGGGAGAAAAAAACGGGAAGAGCTTTCAAGAAGGTGCATTTTCCTGAAGAAGAAATTATCAAAGTTTCTGAAAGTAAGATATACTTAATCAAGTAAACATTTTTCAACTATAAAAGTAATTTTATTTGTGCTAATTAGGCTTTGATACTAATGTACTAAAACTATTTTTGCTCTGTATGTGATAATTAACTGTTTTTCAATGGTTACATTCGTAGCTCTACCATTCCCAGAAAACATCCCAGTTTCTATCCTACACAACATATTCGTCAAAGGTGATCAGATGAGTTTTGAACTCACATCAGATGATCTGGAGGCCTCTAAATTGTATCCTGATTACAAGTACACTTCAGTTGATCGTCTGCTCGACCATTTTTTGGTTAGCCCTCCCAAGCCTAAATTAGCAACATTCGCATGAGACTCAACATCTTAGTTTGGTATTTTATTGTATAGTAAATGTAAGAACATATATGCAATTACTATTCTGCATCAGTAATATTGATTTAGACATTTACCAATTCGATCCCTTACAGCTACTTGCCGTTCTTTTGTGTAATTTTAACATTTTCTATGTTAATTACTAGTTTTATTTAATTTAGGTTTGGTATAGGAATTTTGAAGGTGAGAAAACAAAATGTTAATAACGATGAAATAACGAAAAGTAATGAAATGATATTAATCTTACCTTAATACTAAAAATATGAAATTAAGTGTAATATTAGTTCAACCTGTATCTTGATCAAAATTAATAATAGTATATAAACCATAATCATAAATTATATAAACATAAAAGATATTTCAATCATATTTTACTATTTTTTTATATAAATTTTATTAGAAATTACATAAATTTCATAGAAAATTGCACCATAAATACGTTAACCGGCTACTATTGCACTAAATTTTATAATTTTAGTATATTTTGATAATTCTTAAAACTTAAATTAAAATATTATAATGCGTAAAAAATTAAATTTAAATTATTATTAGACGTTAAAAAAATATCTAAGATAATATCTCAATCACATCAGCTTTTAGGACAAAATATCAGCTATTAATAATAA
>CATIWR010005446.1:0-16710 GCA_949677035.1 Omphalea diandra | reverse complement strand
TTAAGTACTTTTTAATAGTAATTATTTTATACTTTGAATAATGTTTATATTTCATATTGCCTTCACAAAAATGTCTCCAAAAAAAATATTTATATTTCATATTGGATTGATCATTATGGTAAATTTATAATTGTTTAGTACCTTTGAATAATATTTATATTTCATATTAGATTAATCACTATGATATCTTTCATTACATAAGCCCTTTTTTTTTTGTATATAAATTAATTAAATCAATATACAATTGCATTACAGGCATGATAGTAATCTAAGTTAATTTTTTTGAACTTTTTTATATACAAATCAAACATATTAATTTTGAAATCCTATGAAATTTATATATTTAATTAAGCACAAAAATCTTGTATTCCTAGAATTACTTTCCTAAAAATTTACTTTTTCAGGAAAATGATTTCGAATAAAAATATTAAACTTTGGCAATCAAATGCTCTCATAATTGATAGATTTTCATGTTAAATTTAAAAGAATTGTCCAATTGCTTTAGAGAAATAAATTAAATATGATAAGTTATTAGAAATTTCATCTTATCACTTTATATATTAGACGTGGTCGACTTAAAGACAATTTGTTAATAATAAATTCTTAGTAATTTTATTCTCATCTTTCATTGTTTTTTAGACGTGCAAAAATATATCAGAATCAAATTCAATGCATCAAAGCACAACTTTTTCTACAAAGAGAAAACAAATTATTATCAACCATGTTGTTCTATGTAGCGTTTTAGAGTTGACAGTGATTAATTATTATGATGTATTTAATATTTTCAATAATTATATTTTATAGAAATAAATAATTTTTATTTGCATGTAGAACGGGTTTAGAATTAGAATATAAATAAGTTAAAATAAAATAAAATATAAAATATAAAGAGTATGATAAAGTGTACATATGGAGTGAACACTATAATGACCTAAAAAAATGAAAGCTATCTCATGAGGTGACTTATTTTTTCGATAATATATTAGTATTAATGTTAGAATCACGTTAGAAAGTAAAATCCTAAATACCAAAATGGTATATTTTTAAAATTAATAATTACACATTTTCTTCAAATTATATTGTGTACTTATTGAAATAAAAAAGTATGCTTACAAAATATAGAAAAAACAGTAAAATAGTGAAAAGTGACTACAAAGGAACAAAAAAACAACATGTAAAAACTATGAGCATAAAGTAATGGAAAAAAAAATCCTAAATCTTAAGTTGTAGAGGAAACAAATAACTCAATGTGCTAGCTTAACTAAAAATAATTAATGTCCATATTAGCTAATTTCAATTTTCTAAAAAATTAAAAAAAAAAAAAAAGCTCCTAATTTGTGTTGAAGACTTAAACTGAACCATATAAACAACAATTTGATATATAACTAGTAAATAAAAATTAGATTTTGTGTTAAAAGTGCTTAAACTATATTTTTTCAATATATTTTTCAAAATTAAAATAATCTATAATAAATAGTAACAAAAATTTTATTTTAATATTTTACTAAAGAGCAATTATAGACATCTTGCAATTTGTTACATATAAGCTATTTTAGGTTTATACATGCACCAGTTTTATTTTACGTAATATTTTAGAGTTGACAATGATAAATTATAATGATGTATTTAATATTTTAAAAATTACACTTTGTAAAAATAAAATAATTTTCTCTTGTATGTAAAATGGATTTAAAATTAGAATATAAAGTTAAAATTAAAAAATATAAAGAGTAATATAAATTATATATGAAGTGAGCACTAATTTATTATTTATGTTATTATATTATATTATGATATTATAATTAATAATTTATTAAATTATATAAAAATTAATTATTTTAAGATTTATAATTAATAAAATAAAAAATAATTATCATCGTACTATATTTGCTGTTTAACATTATTTGATAAATTATTAAATTTATCTGTGAAATTCACCTTGCGTCTTTATGTCTACAAGAAAAAGGAAAGTCATCCATGAATATATGGTGCCGTGCCATGGCTGCAATTTGACGATTTGGCATTGCCCGTACCAAAATTTTGGCGTATAACCATAACACAAACGTGGACAGTTTATAACCAAGCATGAAGAGTATCGAAAGTCAGATAATCATAATAACACAGACGTGGACTGTTAACAACCAAAGAATACCATACAAAATCGTGTGAGTATGATCAATCAAGAATTCAAGATTTATTACTAGCATTTGCATTCTCCACGGCTAATTAATTAATCACAACACAGACAATAACATCGTTCTTCAAATGCATTTTGCGTGGCTTTATTGTTCTCATAGTTCCTGCTAATCTTGTTTATTATTATACAACATAAATAAAATCGCTTACATTTTCAACAATTTGCTGCTGTAAAAGATACTATTGACATAATGTTTGATTTAATTATAATTTAAAATTTATTTTGTTTTTCAAATGTATTTTGCATGGCTCTGAAAAAATAAATCATATAAATATATATAGTGCCATGACTGCAATTTGACAACAGCAAAAAAGTAAATTTTTAGAAAAAAATAATTTTTTATTTTAAAAATAAAAAATAATTTCTAAATTTTTAATAAATTTATTTAAATAAAAAATAAATCATATAAATATATTTTTTTTTAAAAAAAATATTTTTTAAACAAATTATTTTTAGTGAAACAAATGTAATCTTAATATTAAAATATAAGCATTCTTGAATACTTTGATTTTTCAAAGTCAATGCAGTTATAGTGTTATAATGATAATAATCTCAAATTAGATGGCAATATTGCATTCAATTATTTATTAATGTCATAATTAATATATATATATTTTTTAAAAAATATTTTTTAAATAAATTATTTTTTTGTAAAATAAATAGAATCTTAATATCAAAATATAAGTGTTATAGAATATTTCACTGTACAAAGTCAAGCAGGTGTAGGTGTCATAATGATGATAATCTCAAACCAAATGGCAATACTGCATTCAATTAAACATTAATCTCATAATTTATAGAAACTGGTCAACTTTACCAGTTTGACACATTGAAGAAAATTGGTCGATTCCGTTTATAGTGTCTGTTCCCATCTAATTGACTAGACAAGACAAGTCGATGTCTTAACACTATGTATTTGTCAGAAATCCGATTTGACGATCAAACCACAACCAGAAAAATTATACCTTATCACTTTCTATTTCCATCATGGATCACCAATTCCACTCCTTCCCAATATTTTTTGCCTTCCTTCTCTTTACCTTCATGATACTGAGAATAACGAAGAAATCCAGGACCAATAACTCAACCCCAAATCTTCCGCCGGTCCATGGAACCTACCTCTAATCGGAAGCCTTCACCATTTAGTTGGCTAGCTACCCCACCACCGCCTAGGGGACTTGGCCAAAAAATATGGACCTATTATGTATCTTCAACTAGGTGAACTTCCCCACATAGTGGTTTCTTCACCAGCAGCTGCTAAAGAAGTTATGAAAACCCATGACGTCACATTCGCCTCAAGACCCCCTATCCTTGCAGGAAGAAAGATTATGTATAACTGCACAGACATTGCACTTTCCCCATATGGAGACTATTGGAGACAGTTGCGAAAGATTTGCACAGTAGAGCTGCTAACTGCGAAGCGGGTGCAGTCATTTGGATCAATCAGAGGAGAAGAAGTATCAAAACTGGTGACATCAATTTCTTCTAAAGCAGGATCACCAATCAACTTTAGCCGGATGTTCAATTCTTTGACGTTTAGCATCATTTCAAGAGCAGCCTTTGGTAAGATATGGAAAGGAGAAGACGAATTCATACCAGTAGTAAAGAGAATCTTGGAAACTGGCGGAGGCTTTACTCTTGCTGACTTGTACCCTTCCATTGAGTTGCTCCAAGCGATGAGTCCATTGAAGGCTGAGATAGAAAGGGTCCATGCAGTAGTAGATATGATGTTGGAAAACATTATGGATGACCACAGAGCTAGAAGGGCAATATCAGTATCTAACGCTGAGGATGAAGCAAAAGATCTTGTAGATGTTCTATTAGATGTTCAGGAAAGCAGAGACCTTGAATTCCCCTTGACAACTGATAATATAAAAGCAGTCATCTTGGTTAGTATATTTCTTATTACTTCATAATTTCTTTTTTTTTTTTAAAAAAAATGTTTTGACTAAATTCAGTTTGGACTGGAGTTTAAATTTTTATGTTAATTTATTTCTAAATGGGTTCAAATTCACATTCTCACAGCCTTATAGGTGGCTCCAGAGACAATAAGCTAATGTCTCATTGGTATCGTGTTACTATATTTGCATGTACAAAAGTTGTAACCCTGTAATAAGAAGAACCAAATCTATAGTAAGGCATGATCGGCATCATGTATATGACCCCAAATAACCTACTAGATATTCAAATAGTAAGTAATAAAGTGTAAGAATCAGAAAATTGATTTTGATACTGATATTAGAAAATTGATTTTGATATTGATATTTTTTTTTCTAATTCTTTGCAAATCAAGAAAACATTGTGTTTCTTACATTTCAGTCACGCTGATAAACTTATTTCAGGACATGTTCCTTGGTGGTAGTGAAACATCATCTACAACTGTAGTATGGGCAATGTCAGAGCTGCTAAGAAATCCAAGATCAATGGAAAAGGCACAAGCTGAGGTGAGACAAGCTTTTAATAAAAAAGGACAGGTTGATGAAGTAGGTCTCGGAGCATTAAATTACTTGAAGGCAGTTATCAAAGAAACTCTACGATTACACCCTCCTCTTCCTTTTCTAATTCCAAGAGAAAGTAGGGAGGCATGTGTAATTAATGGCTATGACATTCCAGTCAAAACCAAAATTATTGTGAATGCATGGGCAATTGGGAGAGACCCCAATTATTGGACTGATGCAGAGAAATTTTGGCCAGAGAGATTTGCAGATAGTTCTATCGATTATAAGGGGACTCACTTCGAGTTTATCCCATTTGGTGCTGGAAGGAGGATATGTCCAGGATTGTTGTTTGGTTTGGCTAATGTGGAGTTTCCTCTTGCACAATTGCTCTATTGTTTTGATTGGAAACTCCCTAATGGAATGCAACCAGAAAATCTTGACATGACTGAACATTTTGGTGCTGCAGTGGTAAGGGAACATGATCTCCATGTAATTCCCATTCCCCACCTTGTTCCGCCAGTCGACTAAAATCTGAAGAGAGCTTCTATATACCCATGTATTGAATATAACACAAATAAGACATGTCTTTTGGGTAATATTTACAACTCTTAGGAGAAGTTATAATGTTTACAAATGGATAAATGTAGCCACTGGAAGAGTTATGCTCTTCTTTGAAGGGTTGCAAGCTTTGACGTTGTGTCCTTTTTCTTTAAGGTCTATAAATAGATAAACTTTTGACATAAATGATATATAAAAATCTAGAGAAAGAGAGAGAGAGCAAATTATTGCAGAAACATTTAGGTTGTGAAACTTAGAATTCATTTCTAATAAATGAATTCGGGATTGACAAACAACAAATTAAGAGTAAGACAAGTAATACTAACCAAATTGATTTTGATCTTCGCTTCCGCAAAGGTGAGTGCTTTAGTATTTGCATTTTTTAATATAAGAAATCTAACATTGTTATCAGAGTCAATAAGTTATTTTCTTGCTTATTTGATTTCTTAATGATAATAACATATATTACTTATGTTATTTATTATAGTGATTATTTATAGTCTATTTCTTTATGAAATTTATAATTCATAATGGTGTGATATTCTCTAAATACTAATAATAAAAAAAATCATGGTGAAATATTTTGTAGTTTGAAAGAGTTATTTTTATAATTATTTAGACCCAATTGCTTTTCAATTAATTTTTCTTTTAGGCTAAATTAATTTTAGACAAGAATATTATATGATTTTAAGTTGTCAATATAATTCTAGTGCGTTGTGATAGTCATGCAACTGGGATTTATTTATCAATATTTGGTACTAAACGATACCGATATGAGACCTGAAAAACATGTCATTAAGACTGTTGAAATTAGCCTTAATAAATGCTAATGTATTTATGCAATTTCATATTACTGGCCTATGTACAATTGGTACTGTACAATTGTTCATCAATATTAAATAAAAAAAAGAAGAGAATCCGACACTATTATGCCAAAGTAGTGCATTTTAAATAATTGCTTTGTTAGAGAATTATATTTTAAGTTTTTTGAATTATACTCATTTTTGAAAATTCATATAAAATTGGCATTATTTTAATGTGACGCAAAAAAAAAAAAATTCTTTGAATGAATTTGTTAATATGATATTTTACTATAAGGTGTTCTTGTTTGAAAGAATAATTAATATAATAATTAAACTTTGATTACGGAAGATGGTTGAATGTGCAACATTTCTTTCGATTCTATGACATGATAAATAATTGGTTCCTAAGAAGACTAAGAATAAGAAGCACTATAGAGGAAAGTGCAACAAAAAGGGAGGTAAGACAAAGTTGACATGTTATAATTGGGGTCAGCTGGGTCATTTCGCTCGTAAGTGCCCTGAGGCGAAGGTAGATTCTATACTACTTAATTTCTCTTACTTATACGTAAGTAGTTGTTTAATGCTGGCTGAATCTATTCCTTTTTGGACTGTAGACTTAGCAGCAACAGACCACATAACGAGGGATCGAACCACTAATGTCAAATTTCGTCGAATTCCAACTGGAAGTAACAAATTTACATGGGGAATAATTCAAGAGCAAATGTTCTTGGTATTGGAATGGGTAAATTAGTATTGCGATGTGGATGCCAATTATGCCTCCATGATGTTCTATATGCACCCCATGTTCGACAAAATCTTGTCTCTGTATTAGTCCTTCTTAGCTTAGGCTTTAAGTAAGAATTTTTTGATGGTTGTCTAAAATTTTATTTAGGAACTACATATTATGGTTGTGGATATCTGTTTCATGGTTTTATGGTACTTGATACAAGGACAACAGATAATGATATAATAATATATGTAGTTGTTTTTCTTATATTACTTAATAATAATGGTAATAATGAATCTATTAAATGGCATAATAGATTAGGGCATATAGGGCATGAAAGGATGAATAGATATCGTTTGGGCACACTTGCTAAGACTGAGTTGCCCGTATGTGAACATTGTTTAGCAGAAAAAATAATTAGAAAACCATTGGGCAAATCAATTAGGCTTTAAACTATTCAAAACAATTGATTTCTTAAGCTTAAACGCAAGGCAAACGATTTTATTGATAGGTACAAGGCTAAATTAGTAGTTAAAGAATACACTTAAAAAGAGGAGATTGATTATGAAAAAACTTTTTTACCAGTGGTTAGGATTGCCTCAACTCGCCTTATGTTAGCCATTGTTGCATAAATGGCCTTGGAATTATATCAAATCCACATTAAAACAAAAATGTGATGTGATAAAATTTTCTAAATTTAGTTTTATGTTGATTTTGTAAAATTTGATTAAATTTTATTTATTTTATTAATAAGGCTCTAATATATAATTTTCAACTTTATTTCTAAATTTTAATATTTTTAATGATAAATAATTCATATCAATTAAATTTTTATAACACATAATTTATCATTTTCTTTGTTTTATTATCTTCTTTTAAAACTTCTACAATTATTTAAAACTCAAAAGTATGTTGATTTGCATTATAATTATATCTTTTCAATAGCCTTAAACTATTTATAACTCACAATAATAAATTATTATGTATAAAAACAACAGATAGACAATGAAAAATTAAATATTATATTTAAAATAATAAATGATATCTCAAAACTTAATGTATCAAATCTATTATTGAATGAAAAGTATAAAATTTTACCCTATGATTTTTGTCTTTGGTATATGGCCCCATGATTTGTTTATTGACAAAACTCTAACATGTGGTATAATATTGTTTGAAAAATAGTATTAGATACATAACTTCATTACATTCATTTGATCTGGTATTAGATGTTGTGCAGTATTTTCAACTAATTATGTATGAGTACATAATTTTTCATTTTAAATACAAAATTTATTCTTTTTTTTACTTTATATACATATTTGAATAAATTTTATTTCTATCACTATATAATTTGTTTAAATATATTTTGAAAGTAAACAAAAAATGAATAATTTTTGTATTTAGAGTAAAAAATTTTGTATACAAATTTTAGATAAATAATTAGTTAAAATAATATATAAAATCTGGTATCAAGTCAAAAGAATGTAATGAAATTATAAATTTTGTACCATTTTACAAACGACATTATATTATAGGGTAGAGTTTCTCGTGACCATATTTGTTAAAAAGAAAAACCACATTGTATTATTGATATTAAACATTTTTACTTTATATCATTTAATAAGTATAATAAAATAATAATATTACTTAAAAATGATATAATTACACTTTAAAATTTTAAAATTAGAATTAATTTTAAACAGTACTAAGCAGGGAATACTGATTAATTAATATATAATTGAATGCAATATTGCTATCTGATATGAGATTAACATCATTATGGTACCAACACCTGCATTGAATTTGTATGACGAAAGTATTCAATAATACTTGTATTTTACTAGTAAGACCCCATTTTTTAAAAATATATATATTTATATAATTTATTTTATCATTTGAGTGGACTTGTTAAAAGTTCAAAAAATTACTTTCAATAAGTTTAAAAATTACTTTCCGTTTTCAAAATGAAAAGTTATTTTTTGAAAGATGATTTAATTTTCTTTTTGAATAGAAAAATATTTTTCATTGATCAATTTTCTTGAATGTATCAAACATATGAACATTACTTTTCGTTTTCAAAATGGAAAGTCATTTTTTGAAAGATTATTTAATTTTCTTTTTGTATAGAAAAATATTTTTCATTGATCAATTTTTTTGAATGTATCAAACAAATGAAGTTGACCAGGTTTATGTAAATTATGACATAAATATATAATTGAATGAAATATTGCCATTTGATTTGAGATTATCATCATTATGATACCTACGCCTGCGCTGCCTCTGTATTCTGAAAGTGTTCAGCAATACTTATATTTTGCTATTAAGATTTTATTTATTTTATAAAAAATAATTTATTTAAAAACATATATTTTTAAAAGTATATATATTTGTATGAATTATTTTTTTATTTGAACAAGTTTATTAAAAGTTCAGAAAATTAATTTTCATTTGCGAAACGAAAAGTCATTTTCTTAAAAAATGACTTAATATTTTTTATCTAAAAAATATTTGTCATTGATCAATTTTCTTGAATGTATCAAACAAATGAAAATATAAAAAATGTTGACCGGATTTAAAGTAATTGTGACATTAATATATAATTGAATGCAATATTGCCATCTAATTTGAGATTATTATCTTTATGACACTATACCTCCATTGACTTTGTATAATGAAAATATTCAATAATACTTGTATTTTGCTATTAAAGTGACATTTGTTTCACAAAAATAATTTGTTTAAAAAATATTTTTTAAAAAATATATGTATTTATATGATTTATTTTTTTTATTTGAATGAGCTTGTTAACAGTTAAAGGCATTTTTCAGAAAAAAAAAAAAAAAACAGCCCACATCTATGTTATTACGATAATCTGACCGTAGGTCCTCTTCATGCTTGGTTATAAACTGTCCACGTTTGTGTTATGGTTATACGCCAAAATTTTGGTACGGGCAATGCCAAATTATCAAATTGCAGTCATGGATGACTTTGTTTTTTTCCTATAGACATAAAGAAGCAAGTTGAATTTTACAGATAAATTTAATAATTTATCAGATAATATTCAAAAATAAATATAATATGTGAAAATTATTTTTATTTTATTAATTATAAATATTAAAATAATTAATTTTTATTTAATTTAATAAATTATTAATTTTAGTATCGTAATATAATAATATAAATAATAAGTAAGTGCTCACTTCATATATAATTTATATTACTCTTTATATTTTTATTTTATTTTAACTTTATATTCTAATTTTAAATATATTGTGTGTTATTTGATTTATGATTATCTGAAGGGGAAATGTCAAATTTCATTCATGGCACGGCAATTGAATTTGATTGTGATATGTTTTTGCAAATTTGAAAAAATGAGAGGAGAATAAAATTAATTTGAACCAAGAAAAGTCTGTCTAAGAACAAATACAACACACCAAGTCAGAATTGGAGTGCAACCCAAGGGGACAGATTCTGGTTTGTGAATCAATCTACCAGCTCAAGTTATAACCAGGTTGTTGATCTGCAGGTGCCAGATGTTAATTACAAGAAATTTTGCTTATTATGATAAAAATTTATGATGAAATTAATATTATTACAATATGTAATTTTATTATATGATAAAATTATAATTTATTATAATTTTGTGAAAAATGATTAATTTATGATAAAATAAAAATTTGATAAATATTTTTATTACCATAAATCAACATAAAATAATATAATGACAAAAAAAATTTTCATCACAATAGTTTATCATAAAATTGAGGTGTCAATTTTTTGGGCCTATGAAGTTGTAAATAATGAAATTAATTTTTTCGTAAGAGTACTTTTGTCATTATCGAAATTTAGTGTAAAAAATATTT
This sequence comes from Omphalea diandra, assembly GCA_949677035.1. Classification (NCBI taxonomy): domain Eukaryota; kingdom Viridiplantae; phylum Streptophyta; class Magnoliopsida; order Malpighiales; family Euphorbiaceae; genus Omphalea; species Omphalea diandra. The sequence continues at coordinate 6,118 of CATIWR010005446.1, read as the reverse complement.
TCATTAAAATTTCAGTGCAAAAAGTAAAACTATACAAGCATAATAACACTTTTATCAATATGTTTAATTATTAAGATATTATTAAAATTATTTTATCATAATAAATAATTTTTTATTCTAAAATAACTTGTCACAATAAATGAAAAAAATGTATATAGATGCTAAATTTGATATATCAATTTCAATTTTTTTTATAACATTTAACATCAAAATTAAACCACAAATTAAATATATAAAATTATTTTTTATTAACATAAAAATTTATATATTCTTAAAAATGTTAAATAATATATGCATATCTAATAAATTTTTAAATGCTAAATTAAAATTTCCTAATTTTGGAATAAATTTGTAGATATTCTTACTATTTGAAGGTGATGTTTTTAAATTTTTGTTAGACTTTAGAATATAAATTGACAAATACTATATCTCATCTCTAAATTTATAATTGAATATATTGTAATAATTTTAAGTTTTAATAAAATAACTTCATCTTTTGTATTTTTTATTTTATTATTTTTTAATAATTTTATTTTATATAATAATTATTGATTATATGAGAGTAAATCAATACTCTAACGATTATATCATATGATAAAATTAAATAATTAAAAGTTTATATTATAATAATTAATTAATTTTAAAAATAATATTAACAATTATACTTTAAAACTCTATCCTTAAACATGCTAAATTTGATAAGGCCAATGCCAAATTGTCAAATTGCAGTCATAGCACGCCACCTGGTGGGAGTCGTTGACTTATTCTTTTCCCGTGGACATAAAGACGCAAGGCGAATTTTACAGATAAATATCAAGTAATATTGAATTTTACAGATAAATTTAATAATTTATCAAATAATATTAAAGAGTACATATAATACATGATAATTTTTTTAATTCATTAATTGTAAATACTAAAATAAGTAATTTTTATTCAATTTAAAAAATTATTAATTACAGTATCATAATATAATAACATAAATAATAAATTAGTGCTCACTTTATATATAATTTATATTATTTTTATACTTTTATTTTATTTTTACTTTATATTTTAATTCTAAATCTTAATTATAAAAATATTAAATACATTATAATAATTTATCATTGCCAACACTTAAATATTACAATCATTGTCAAGTTTATTTCTTCCTTGTAGAAAAAATTGTGTTTTGATGTATTGAATTTGATTGTGATATATTTTTGCAAATTTAATTAATTTGAATGCAGAAAAGTCTAAGAATTTAACATTCATAAAATATCTTTAAGTTGACCATATATAATATGTAAAGTGATAAAAGTAAAATTTTGTAATAATTGATCATCCTTAATTTATTTCTCTAAATCAATGAAACAATTTTTTTTTTTAAATTTAAGATAAAACTCCATTGATAATAATTTTTTTTTCCTTATTACTTTATATTTGGACCACATGACTTATTTTGATTAACCATAAATGTGGATTCTAAATAATTTAATTTGATATAATTAATTTTAATTTGAATCTAATTAAATTAAGATAGACCAAATAATTTGATTGGTCAATAATGATAATTTAATTTAATTTCAAATAAATTTAAATAAATCCAATTATATTTTTAATAGATCAAAATATATATTTTTATTAATATAAAATTTTCATGTTTGCAGTTTTTTCACGTCATATATATATATATATATATATATATATATACACACACCATTTGCTTAAAATGAACGAAATCAATGCAAGAAGAAATGGAGTCAAGAAAGGTAAATCAAGTTTGGAACTTGGTTGACCTTCCGCCTAGCCTTTAAATTATTTGAAACAATTAATTTTGTAAGATTAAATGCAAGGCAGACGATTCCACTGATAGGCACAAGGCTAGATTAGTAGCTAAAGAATAAACTTAAAAAGAGGAGATTAATTATGAGAAAACTTTTTTATCAGCGGTTAGGATTGCTTCAATTCGCCTTATGTTAGCCATTGTTGCATATATGGACTTGGAATTATATCAAATAGACATTAAAACAAAAATGTGATGTGATAAAATTTTCTCAATTTAGTTATATATATGTTGATTTTGTAAAATTTGATTAAATTTTATTTGTTCTATTAATAAAGTTTTAATATATAATTTTCAACTTTATTTCTAAACTTTAACTTTCTTAACGATAAATAATTCGTGTCAATTAAATTTTTATAACACATGCTTTATCATTTTCTTTTTTTTTTATTATCTTCTTTTAAAACTTCTACAATTATTTAAAACTAAAAAATATATTGATTTACATTATAATTATATCTCTTCAATAGCCTCAAACTATTTATAACTGACAATAATAAATTATTATGTATAAAAACAACAAATAGACAATGAAAAATTAAATATTATATTTAAAATAATAAATAATATCTCAAAACTGATTTTATCAAATATATTATTGAAGGAAAAGTACAGAATTTTACCCTATAATTTTTGTCTTTGGTATATGGCCTTGTGATTTGTTTATAGACAAAACTCTACTATGTGATATAATGTTATTTGAAAAGTGGTATTAGCTCTATAACTTCATTATATCCATTTGACATGGTATTAAATTTTGTATATATTTCAACTAATTGTGTATGAGTACATAATTTTTTATTCTAAATACAAAATTTATTCTTTTTTTTTCTTTACATACATATTTGAACAAATTTTATTTATATCACTGTATAATTTGTTCAAATATATACAGAAAGTAAACAAAAAATAAATAAATTTTGTATTTATAGTGAAAAATTTTGTATCCAAATTTTAGATATATAATTAGTTGAAATAATATACAAAATCTGATATCAAGTTAGTGTGTGTAACGAAGTTACAAATTTTGTACCACTTTACAAACGATATTATATTATAAAGTAGAGTTTCCCATGACCATATTTGCTAAAGAGAAAAACCACACATCATTATTGATATTGAATTTTTTATTTTATATCATTTAATAAGTATAATAAATAATAATATTACCTAAAATTATATAATTACACTTTAAAGTTTTTAAAATTAAAATTAATTTTAAACAACATGAATCGCGAAATACTCATTAATTAATATACAATTGAATGCAATATTGCCATCTGATATGAGATTATCATCATTATGGTACCTACATCTGCATTGAATTTGTATTATGAAAGCATTCAATAATACTTATATTTTACTAGTAAGACTCCATTTATTTTATCATTTGAATAAACTTGTTAAAAGTCCAAAAAATTACTTCTTTTTTTTTTAAATGGAAAATCATTTTTCTAAAAGATGACTTAATTTTCCTTTTAATCAGAAAAATATTTTTCATTGACCAATTTTCTTGAATGTGTCAAACAGATGAAGTTGACCAGTTTATACAAATTATGACATTAATATATAATTGAATGCAATATTGCCATTTGATTTGAGAATATCATCATTATGATACCTACACCTGCATTGACTTTGTATTCTGAAAGTATTCAATAATACTTATATTTTGCTATTAAGATTTTATTTATTTAACGAAAAATAATTTGTTTAAAAAATCTTTTTTTTTAAAAAAACATACAGGTGTTTATATAATTTATTTTTTATTTGAATAAGTTTATTACAGCCCAAAAAATTAATTTTCATTTTTAAAACGGAAAGTTATTTTCTTAAAAGATGATTTAGTTTTTTTATCGAAAAAATATTTTTTATTTAGCAATTTCTTTGAATGCATCATACTGATGAAAATATAAAAAATGATGACCGGATTTATATTAATTATGACATTAATATATAATTGAATGCAATATTACCATCTAATTTGAGATTTTTTATCATTATGACACTATACTTGCATTGACTTTGTATAATCAAAGTATTCAATAATACTTTTATTTTGCTACTAAGGTTACATTTGTTTCACCAAAAATAATTTGTTTAAAAAATATTTTTTTAAAAAATACATATTTATATGATTTGTTTTTCATTTAAATGAGTTTGTTAAAAGTTCATAAAATTACTTTTTATTTTCAAAACGAAAAATTTCTTTCCGGGAAGATGACTTAATTTTTCTTTTAATCAGAAAAATATTTTTCATTAATCAATTTTCTTGAATATCCCAAACATATGAAAATATGAAAAATGTTGACCAGATTTATATTAATTATGAAATTAATATATAATTGAATGCAATTTTGCCATCTAATGTGTATCATCATTAAGATACTATACTTGCATTGACTTTGGATTTTGAAAGTATTGAATAATACTTATATTTTGCTATTAAGGTTTCATTTGTTTTATGAAAAATATTTTATTTGAAAAAAATATTTTTAAAATATGTTTTTTGAAAAAATATTTTTGGAAAAAATATTTTTAAGTAATATATTTTTTTATATTTGAAAGACATTGTAAAAATAATATTTTTTTCATTTACAAGATTATAAGAAAATTTAAATAATAAATATTTTATATTTATATTATTTAATATTTAATATAAAAATACAATAAAAATAAATATTTTGTAGTTTCACCCATCTCTAATGATTTCCATTGGTCAAAAATGACTGATAATTAAAGTTAATAATAATAAATGACTAATAATAATAATAAATATATATTTATATAATTTATTTTTTTAATCGAGCCACGTAAAAAGCCTTTGAAGAACGATGTTATTGTTTGTGCTTTGATTAATTAATTAGCTGTGGAGAATACAAATGCTAACAATATATCTTGTATTCTTGATTGATCATACTCGCGATTTTGTACGGTATTCTTTACGTCTGTGTTATTACGATTATCTGACTGTAGGTACTCTTCATGCTTGGTTATAAACTGTCCACGTTTGTGTTATGGTTATACGCCAAAATTTCGGCAGGGGCAATGCCAAATTGTCAAATTGCAGTCATAGCACAGCACCATATACTGAATTGTCAAGCTTTACGGTAGTCATCGAGGACCCTTCTTTTTACCGTGGTCATAAAGACGCAAGGTGAATTTTATAGATAAATTTAATAATTTATCAAATAATAATAGACCCAATAGGACCGTGGAAGCTGCCTCTAACAGGGTGCATTCACCATTTGGCTAATGGGCTATCCTTCACTGCCTCACAGGTTAGCAAGATAAATCTAACTAAATCGAATTAATTAATAATATAATTTTTAATTTTATCAATTTAATTAATCAATTTTATTTAATTTTTAAATCATTGGTGAAATTTATATCTAATGTTTATGATTCAAAATAATCCAACAAAGATAATAATTTTTATTATTATCAGTTTCAACTTTATATTTTAATTTTTAAATACATTTTACTTATTTTCTATAATATTGTCATTTTATGTAATATTATCATTCATTTTTTGTATTTTTGTAAATAAATTATTTCAATATCAGAAAAAAATAAACATAGTGCAACAACTAATAATAATTGAAAGAAATGAGTCAACATTGATATACTAACAGGCCTTATATATAGAGGACGAAATGCAATTCGACAATCAAAGCACAAGTCATTTCCCCATTGACGTTCTATTCCATCATGGAACACCGGTTGCTCTCCTTTCCTACCCTTTTCACCTTCCTTCTCTTTGCCTTCATGACATTAAGAATATGGAAGAAATCCAAAACCAATAACTCAACCTTGCATCTACCACCAGGACCGTGGAAGCTGCCTCTTATAGGGAGCATTCACCATTTGGCTGGTGCCTCACCCCATCGCCGCCGAACAGACTTGGCCAAAAAGCATGGACCTATTATTCACCTCAAGCTTGGTGAACTTACCAACATAGTTGCTTCCTCACCTGAAATTGCTAAAGAAGTACTAAAAACCTATGATATCACATCTGTTCAAAGGCCCAAGATACTTGCATCTACGATTACCACTTACAATTTTACAGATATCGCTTCCGCACCTTATGGAAGCTATTGGAGACAAATGCGAAAAATTTGCACATTGGAGCTGCTAATAGCGAAACAAGTGCAGTCATTTCGACCAATAAGGGAAGAAGAATTATCAAAACTCGTTTGAGACATTACTTCTAGTGCAGGATCGCCAATAAACTTTACCAAGATGCTCATTTCTTTGACATATAACATCATTTCAAGGGCGCCCGTTGGT
>CATIWR010005410.1:0-23988 GCA_949677035.1 Omphalea diandra | reverse complement strand
CACACACACACACATATATATATAGATATATATATATATATATATATATATATATATGTGTGTGTGTGTGTGTGTGTGTGTGTGTGTTTGTACATATAAATGTATGTTTGTATGTACATACATATTTTTGTGTGTTTATATATATATATATATATATATATATATATATATACTTAAATTGTAATTTGTAATTCAAATATTTAATATATTGTTTTCAGACTTTTTAATAGCGCCTTATCACGTTAGAAGAGGTATTTAGGATAGGAAAAAATTTTCCCACCAATTAGAAAACAAAAAATTTCTTGTTGTTCTATTTGTTGATATGTAGCTGCTTATAAAAAAAAATATGCATTTTATTAATTAGCAGTTTGTGGCAACAAGACACACAATCATGAAAAAAATAATGGTATAATTATACACATGCAAATAAGAGGGTGCTAAATGTTGTTTTTCCAATTGTTAATTTTTTATAGCAAAAAAAGTTGTCACATGTCGAATAGTAGAGATATCCTATTTCCTGATTAACAAAAATTTTTTATCATATTAAATCTTAAATAAATGCAAAATGGTTTTAAATCTATCAAATTTTACCTTTGGCATTAAATATTAAACATTTTTAGAGTACAAGATAAGTAGTGAAGAGATTGAGCTGAATGTAGACAAAATTCAAGAAATGGTTGCAAATACTACCCTGCATAAAAAAGGTGCAAATGCTAATTACTGGAATAATCACTATTAATCAGTTTATATCTAAAGTTTACCAAAAAAAGTAACTTCATTTTTCAAAGTGTTAAGGAAAGCAAAGTGTTTCAAATAGATAAAGAAATATCATAAAATTTTAAAAAAAAACTAAAAAATAAAACCTACTCTCTAAAAAGTTTGAGCAAGCACATCCTATTAGAGGACTTGTATTTGGCCTATTCATATGTTGTAATAGCTTAAAAGTCGAGACATTATCTGCAAGCCAACTGGTGTATAGTGTTAACAAATTAGCCCTTAAAGAAGATCTCACAAAAACACGAGACATCAAGTGGAATGGTAGTTTGAGTCATGAAACTTAATAAATATGGATTATAGTATAAACCAATAATAGGCATCAAGGCACAAGTAATGAGTGACTTTATATTAAAGTGCAACTCTCCTGCCATGATAAATCTAGAGGTGGTCAAGTCTAAACTCCCAAACTCTTTTGAAACTAACTCTCTATATGAATGTGATTTTTATTTTATAGATGGAGCTTCTAAAGCATAACATAATGGAGTAATGACTATTCTAAAAGAGACACATGAACTCTTATTTGATTATACACTCTATTTCAAGTTCTCTATCACCAATCTCATACATGGATTATGGCTCACAACCATGCTTTGAGTTAGCTTACTCAAGGTGTATAACAAATTATAACTAGTAATCAACCAATAGAATAACATGTGCCATGTAAGAGAGCCCTCACAATTGTATGATTAAACTTTGCAAGTCAATTTTTTATTATAGTAAAAATTTCTTAAATAGCCAAAGAAAAGATCATAAATAATGTAGAATAAAATCCTAATTATATGGATTTGATCAAGCACTATCTAAAAGATGAAGCACTGCCTTCATATTGAAAACTACCTAAAAAATCATAAGTCATAGCTTTCACTTTGTAATGATAAGGGAAGAACTCTATAAGAGAGGGCATTCATTACCACTTCTTAGGTCTTTGGATAAAGAAGAAGTAGATTATATGTTATGTAAAATGCATCAAAGGATCTGTAGCATACACATTAGAGGAAAGACATTAGCTACCAAAATCATTAGACATGGATGCTATTAGACATCACAAATGCAAAATTAGTTTAGTTCATCAGACAATACCCCATTTGTTAATGTATTAGTAATGTCAAACATGGCTCAACTACAAAACAAGTCTCACTAATAAGCCCTTAGCTTTCTAGGTAACGTGAAATGGATATTCTAAGTCTTTTTACTTAAGCATATAGATAAATAAAAGCTTTTTGGTAGTCATTTACTACTTTAAAAAGTAGGTGGAAGTTAAATGTCTCACCATTATAATAATAAATAAGGAGGCCAAGTACTTTTTATGGAAAGACATAGTTCATTAATATAAAATTCTAAGGTGCCTAATCTTAAATGATGGGAAGTAGTTTTGCCAACATATTAATTCATGAGTTTTGTAATAATCTCTACATCAAGCATAAGTTCTCCTTAGTATCACGTCCATAAACTAATATCTTGGCAAAAGCTAACAAATATGAACATTTGGCAACGATTGAAGAAAAGACTTCAGAAAACCAAAAGAGCTTGGGTTGATGAGTTGCACCCTATACTTTAGGTATAAAAAACCAACCTTAAAACTTAATAGGAGAGGTATCATTTATCTTAGCTTATGGCTTTGAGCAATGATTCTAATAGAAATATGTACACCTAATCTTAGAGTCTAGTGTTGTGATGACCAAAAAATGAGCAAGGCTTAAAAATTAACTCGGACCTCTTTGATGAACTTAGAGATGAAACTACCATCTTGGTCACTACCTACTAATAATAAATTGTTTGTTACTTTAATCATAAAGTCAACTCGGAAAAAATTCTAAAAAGGAGACTTAGTTATAAGAAATTTATATGTTATAAAGAAAAGAAAAGGCTAAGACAAGTTAGCTCCAACTTAGGACGACATGTTAAAGGTTACATAGGTCATTGGACAAACCACTTACAAATTGGCAAAATTTTAAAGGAAAATTGACCCACACACTTAGAATGTAGAACATTTAAAGTTGTATCATCAATAAAGAAACTAAGTTTTATTCAAAATATTCAATTCAATAAAATATAAATTTAATCATCTCTTTTCTTCACCCTTCAAATCTATATCACAAAGGCTTTATGCTCATTTAAAATATGTGCAACTTGATCCTATAGTTAAAAGGCATAATAAAAGAGGCATTGAGGCTCTATGTTATATAATTTATGCACGACTGTTACGACTCGGATTCTCGACCATGTTGGCATGAGGGAATGAGAAGGCTTAAGGACTTCAGAACCCGTAGCAAGCCTATTTGCTCATGGTTAAAGCCCATTTCTAAACTCTCTGATAACTTAAATCTTAAATTTATACTTGGTTGCTCATAAACCTTGCTAGCTTTTGCTTGCCTCATTTTAGATTCTTAAGATAATACAAATAGAAGATAGGGATTTAAGCTAAGTCTGATCCCAAATATGTAGAGGACATTAAAAATGATGATAAAATCGCTTACCTGTCTTTGCTAGCCATGAATCTTCCTTATTTTGGCTTTACTTTTTCTCTGTCTTTGCCTTAGCCTTATTTGCTTTTTAGCTTTATCCTTACTTTATTGAAATAGGTAGGAGAAAAAGACCACCTTTTTTCAAAGATGGAAGAAGATGAATGAGCAAACTTGATTCTCCTAACTTGATTTGGTGGCCATGGATGGAGGAAATGTTTTGGGAGGGTTTGGGTGAGTTTTGGATTGATAAAAACTAAATAAATTTGATGTTATCTTGTGGAAATAAAGAAAAGAAGGTGGTGAGGTGATTAGGGGGTGCAAAATGACCATTTTAGATGCACTAGCTTGTTTAATAAAATTAAGCACTTTTGGCTACCGATTGAGATTTGATTATTAAAAGTTCTTATTTCATGTATTTTTTGCTTTAATATTAAGCCTTGATGTTCAATAATTAATTCCTAAAAAAAATAAGTAGCCAAAATGCTTTCTAAAGTCCACTAAAGTGCATCTTCTAAAGCATACAACTTATAGAAGCAAGCATACAACTTATGGAAGGTTTGCTTTTAGCTTTTCCTTCCTTTCTCTAAGAAACTTCAAATAACTACTCTAGTCATTTAAAAATCATGTAAAACACATAATTATCATGTCACTTAAATGTAAATAGCATACATATTAAGTACACATTAAACAAACATAAGCAGTGACATTAAGACAGGGCAATTATGCAACTATCTAACTCTTCCTTATACTTTAAATACTAACTTCAGTCATCTAAAATAAATCTAAAACACTTCAATTAAAATGTCATTTTATCACACGTTAAGCACACTTACATACCTTACTAACCATCAAAAATCATACATCAAACTTAGTTTAAACCATGGCTTTCATCATGCTTCTTTATTTCTTTTTAACATGTACTTTAACATAACTTTCTTCCACATAAAATATTGACATATTATTTATTATTAAACCTCTAATTGCATCATTCATACATGTTCATTAATCATCATTTCTTCCATATGCTTACTTATATATCTTAACTTATACTTACTTCCTCATTGTGATTTAGCATTTATCACCTTTATTTCTGTTAGTCATTATTTATGACTCATATTATATCATAATTAGTCATCATTATATCACTAAAATTATCACCATTTCATCAAATTTAGACTCTCTATGCTCATGACTTAAGGGAAGGAGTCTTGTTTATGAGACACCCCTAAGAACTAAGTTTCTAGCCTTATAGTGACTTTTTTCTACAATCAAAAGACCTTATAAAAGAGGCACTAAAGGTTAATTCTATGTGTGACCTATTTTTATAGTCAAATGACCTCATGAAAGAGGCACTAAGCTCTATGCCCATAAAAAGTTTATATGACTTGCTCTCATAGTAAAAAAAAAACCTCAAAAAATAGGTGTTAAGGCTTTATGCCTACACAAGCTGAGGGTGACTTCATCCCACGGTCAAAAGGCCTTATAAAAGTGGCATCAAGGCTTTATGCTTGTATTGAATATGTGTGACTTGCTCCTATAATGGTGTTGACCTTATGAAAAAGGCACTGAAGCTCTTTGCCCATATAAATTAAATACAACATGTTATTATAATCAGAAGACCTTATGACATAAACACTATGGCTTTATGCCTTTACAAACTATGGACAACTTGCTTCAATAATCAAAAGACCTCATAAAAGAAGGATTAAGGCTTTATGCTAACTACAAACATTTGTAACTCACTTTCACATTTAAGGACCTTCTCCAAAGGTGGCATTAAATTTATACCACCCTTCTCCCCCCCTCCCCCATTTAAATTATAAATTAGTAAAGCTAAGGAACTAAAGGAATATATATATATATATATATATATATATATATATATATATATATATATATATATATATCTGTGTGTGTGTGTGTGTGTGTGTGTGTGTGTGTGTGCACCCTTGAACACTAAGAAGGGGGTTGAATTGGTGGGAATCTAAAAAATTTGGAGGGAAGATAAAGTGTTTAGAGATTGAAAGAGAAGTAGAAAGAAAGAACACATAATATTTATAGTGGTTCAGGTGTTAATAAACCCTACGTCCACCCCCTAATTCTTCACAAGTAGGTGTTTCACTAACTCAAAGTGGTGTTTTCAAGCTCACACCAAACTTGTACAATGTGTTTTAATGGCTTACAAATAACCTTACAATTGTGTTTCAAGGCTTGCACAAAAACCTCACTCAAGTGTTTTTCATAAAGGCTCACACTTTAACCTAACTCAAGAGTTTTGACTACTAGGCTAAGTCTCAAAACCAATTCCAATGGTGTTTAATGCTTACACCCAATAATAATAACTCACATACAAAGAATAAAAAGTTGAGAAGTAAAATTGTACGAGTTTAGTTATAATTAATGATATTCTCTTACATTCATGTCTATTTGGTGGAGTATTTATAGGCAACAACCACCAAAGAGACGTTACTAACAAACTATGCCTAAATCTTTAATATAAGTTAGACAGATTTTGCATTAAATGCCTATCAGACCAAATTCACAATCGTAATTGGCATTTCGCAATCACGAATTTCTAATTTGCATTAGAAAGATCGAAATCGTGATAAAGAACCCTGTTTTGTGTCTAACAGGTAGTCCACATGGCATGCTGCTATTGGTGCTCTAAGAAAAATAGATGTTATGTTTATCTAACTAACCAAAAGTCTCAGTCGTGATTAAGATATTTCTTGGACGCAATAGTGATCGTAAATTCTTCTGTTTGGTAAGGAAAAATGACTTCCATGGGTCGGGGTCTCCATAGGTTTTTTCGCCCTTGTGAATTTTGATATCCCAATGGTCATCTTAGGCACTTAGCATGTAATGGTTGCAGACTTGATTCCCTTCATACAACTATAAAAGTCGCGATCATGACTGAAAATGCGAACATCATCGCAAATCACTTTGTATGATATTCATGTCTTCCTTGGTTGGCTCATCATTGTGATTTGCTCCTCAAATTCATTTGGTCCAAATTCATCCATCCTTGTTGCAAGGTCGCGGTCGTGATTTAGAAGTTCTTAACTGCGAATTTGGATGTCTTACTCAATGTTAGAGATTTAGATTTCCATCCAACTTTCAATGCAAAGCTAACTCAAAAATTGCAACAACTCTTAAACAAGATGTTAGTGCCTATTAATCTTCATTGTCAAGATAAAAAGAGACCTTTGACTTAGGTTTCACCAACCTAGTCCAACATAAATATATATATAAATATCTTTCGATCAAAGAACTAAAGGATAACACCCAATCTAGATTCCAAACTACCTAAATAAAGAAAACTTCCAAATATTAAAGTGAAAATTAGGCTAAGTTTAAAGACGAAAGTGTTGGAATGGTGAAGCTTGAAAAAAGGTTGTTAGTGCACAAAGTGATGTTCAAAGCGAAATTCAGCAAGGATCGCATATAAAAGTGTAAAGTACATTGAAGGATAAACATTATTAAGAAAGATCATATATAAATAGAGAATAAAAAAGCAAGATTTGGAATATGCATTTCATTTATAAAGTTCATAAATAATTTAATATTTATAAGGATTTACAGAAGTCATAATCATGAGCCAGTTGGAGGAGATCACAAAGAGAAGAAAAGAGAAACGCTATTGAAGTCCTTGTTAAGAAATGATTAATCCAACATCAATAGCAGGCTTCACCCTTATAGTACAAGGAATTAAAAGCTCAATTAAGTGTAGACGGTGGTTGTAGACCCTAATTTTTTCATATGAAGAGGATGTTCATAGATGTGTGCCTAATGATGAAGGTTATTATTTATTCCTTAATGGGGCAAAGAAGTTTTTTAATGTTTTGAATGTCAATAGATCAAAAAAAACCCTTATGAACCACTTTTTTTTTTGTTAACCTAGTTGGTTACATTAGCACAAATGATTATATCATTTGTATAGATGTCAACTCATTTATATAGATGATGTCCAAATCTACATGAATAATAAGAAATCCAAGCAGTGAGTCTCATATATAAGGGAGAAATTATTTTAAATCTCTTATTTTTTTGGGATAAAACCAATACCTCTCTTATCTAATATCTCTCTTAAACTAAGAAGAATCTTTCCTTTTCCTTAGTTTCTGCACCTAACTAAGGGAGAAGAAAAGACTTAAAAGAAAGAGAAAGAGAGAGAGAGAGAGATGGTCTTTCATTTATTCATGGCCCTTCTTTTCCTCATCTTCCATTTTCTTTCAACCTTAAAAAATTCCATAACCAAAACTCAAACATCACTTTCCTTCATTAAACCTAAACTTTAAACCACTAAAGACCCTGAAATTATCTCTTACACATATATCTTCATCCTTTCTTTACACATTAAAAATATCAATTTAGTTATTTCATTACTTTTCTTATCATTGAATACTCTCAAACACTATTCCATCGCTTCTAAGACTCTAAAAAGAGGAAATAGAAGAAAATGGTACCAAAACCCTATATTGAAAGTTTGAACTTTTGGCCTTTAAAACAACTTTGTCTTTCTAAACTTCTAAAGAGATGTTATTTCAAAGGTAGCCATATGAGGACTAAGTTAATGCCTAGATTTTCTCTTTCTTTCTCTTTCTTTATTTTTGTTACTTATTGAATATTATTTTTATATAACATAGTTCTAGTAAACCATCTATACAAATATGCTAGGTTTTTGTAAAACCATTCTTAGTCTACGTAAATACTTTAATTCTTTATGCATATCACATGTTGATCTATGCAAGTGAGTTAGTTTGGTGCCAAAATTCAAAATTATGTTCATAAATCATTATTCAATTTCCATGCATATATATCTCACGTTTGTTATATGTAAGATATTTTTATGTTGTTTTTTTTTTATTTTTCATCATGATTTAGAGTTTTTGCTATACCATTTGATTCTAAGATCTAAGTATTTATGCTTAAGGGTTTTAAGGGTTGAGCTTAGGTTTTCTTTTATTCTTTAAACTAGGTAAATTTATGCCTTATATGTTTTAGATTTATTCTTAGGTTGATTAAAGCAAGAATCTATGGTAGATTGAAGAGTAAGGTTAGACTTTCTTAAAGAAAACAATTAAGTTAGACTTTCTTAAAGAAAACAATTAAGTTATACTTTCTTAAAGAAAACAATTAAGAAAATGGGATCTTCCATATCTTTTTTCCTAACTGTTATTGTTATTTTTTTTAGTTCCTTGACCTTTACAAACTAAATTTTCATAGTTGGATTAATTAGTAAGCTTTGAGTTCCAAAAACATAACTTAGCACTTGATGGAACTTTTTGAGACGTTTAATGAATTTTAATCTTGATGGATTTTTTTTGAGACATTTAATGAATTTTAATTTATTTCCTTAAAATACTAGCATGTTCATGCATTATAGAAAGTTTAACCATGTTGATTGATGATAGTTGATGGTTTTATATTATTGGAGACTCTAATATATGAAAACCCTAAGATTTTATATGAGTTTCTTTGAGAGTTAATCTCCTCATTGATTGTGTAAAATGGTATAATTAAAGTTTACAACATGACTTTGAGATAAAATGTTAATGGTTAGTAGCTAGATATTATAAATGGGAGTTTAGACTCTAAATTTGACATGTTTCTCTATAAGGAATTAAGAAAACCACATTTCATATCTTTAGTAATAATGGGGATGTCTTATGTCCTATGTACTTAGTGATCCTAAACTTTTATAGAGATAAAGACCACTTAGAACATATTGGAGGCTTGATGGTGATGCTGCAAGAAATTAGCTTTGTAAAGGATTAGCATGCTAAAGGTAAATGGTTATAATTTATTATAATATTCATTATAGTGATGCATTCATTACATTCATGGATCATTTGTTTTAAAGTATAAGTCAAGTGTGTCTAAAAGTATTTTAAGTGTAAAAACATGTGTATTAATTTGATAGCTTATGGAATAAGAAGTGATGATGATATTATTGCAAAAATCCTAATAATCATAGTAATGCTAATGATGATATGATGATATGTTTATGCATGAGTTAGCTTGAATTAATATGAGATAACACTTTTAGTCTCAAGAACATAAGAAAGAAGTTTGACAGGGTTAACATTAGATAACTTTTCGAGTCTAAGTATAAGCCATAAGAAAGAGAAGAGTTCCCTTATAACCTAAATGCGAAATTCAATAGCTCAAGGAACTATTATATGTATGATTGCTTTTGAATGAGTGATATGATTTATACCATACTAGGAAAATACATGTGCTTTGCTATGGGTAAAATTTGACAATGAATGAGTAATTTCCAAAAAAGTAAAAGATCAAGAGGGTAAATTTATTACCATGTACGTGTTTTTTTCAATAGAGCTTCACAAGAAGGAATGAGGGACTCTTTAATATTTTCAAGCAATGGACCAACTTCTCCATCCTTTAAAGCTAAGTAAGCCAATGATAAAAAAAAAAAAAAAGGCATTGGTTGGTCATTATGGTGTGAAAAAGTTCCTTAAGCATACAACTGAGGCATGCCTTGATTGGTAGCCAATGTAGGAAAGAATGAGAGAGATTTCTATACTTATGTTTCAGTTTTTTTCGTTAATAGAGATGTCAAAAAGATTGATGGTTATGGGATCAATAGGGAAGCTATAAGCGAAGAAGCTAAGATTTGTTCATGTACATCAAATATTTTGCTCATTTGAAAGGAAATTGAAGTTACTTGATTACCTTTGGCATTAATAATTATTTGAAATATTCTTGTTGACCCATATATTCGAGTCATGAATGACGGTATGGAATTTTTGTCTCTAGAATTATTGATTAAATTGGCTACGGATACACTAATGAGTTTTGTAGCTAAGCAACCAAAAACCATGAATGTGGCATTGCATGTTGCATCTTCAAGAATGAGCTCTAATTTGAACCTATAATTTGATTTAATAGGGCAAAAATGGGGTAGGAATGATTTGGGACTAGCAAAAAAAAAAAAAGAAAGAAAATAATGTGTTTATTAGGAATAAATTGGGATTTCTTTGAGCAAACTACACTTGTTGTTGCACCAAATTGTGTTATTGTAAGTCTCAATGTTGCTTTTACAATTTGGCCAAGCTTTATACCGCCATCCTATTGATGCATCAAAACTTTTGATCTTGGCCATGCAAGTAAATTTTATTTCCTAATACTCCAAAAAAAAAGTTAGTATTAAGAGGGAAAATAAATAGATCTATGAAAAGAAATAAATTTAGATTTGACCTTATCAGTATGAATGCCTAAATCTAAAAGCTCTACAATTGTTTTGCAATTTGTTTGCTTTTATTCTTCAAGGTCAAGTAATGGTTAAGTAACTGACACAACTCTTTCAATTTTTGTGAAAGGGTCTTATAGACTACTGATGTGAAATACATTTATTATTTGAAGCAATATTAATATAATAAATGAAATGGTTCTTATACCTATTGCAAAAAGCAAAGGCTTTTAAAAAGTCTAGGTTGATGAAAATTTTTGTTATTGAAGTGCTGTTATGACTAATATTGTCTATGAAAATATGGATTAACATATAATTTTAAACAAACGTGATTTATAAAGATTATCACAAGTGTTTAACAAATATGACTATAAATGAATCATTCACTTATCGTTAAGATGCATTTCACAACTCATGCATGATGGAAAAAACTAATAAACGAAGTCATACCATTGTATGATTTGACAAACATGGCAATGAATGCTACAATCACTGCTCCAATGGATTCTTCATTAAATGTTTCATTTTTAACATATTGAATTATAAAATTTCCCATAATGTCACATCAAGTTCTTCAAAACTATATGAATAAAATAGTTGTAACTAAAGTGAGATGAATGTGAAGTAACTTTGTTGTGTAGTATCATGTATAGAAAAAACATGTAATTATTTAATAGATTGATCATCATTTCTTTATAACACAATTTGTCATGTTGATAGTTTTAACATAACCAATAAAAATAATTTAACCCCTGACATTTAGGAATCATGATAAATATAGTTAGATGTATCATATGCTAGCAAAAATATCATGTAGCAAAATATAAGTGTTACCAATTAAGAAAAAATCATCTCCTACATGCATAATCACTTCATTGAATTATAGGAAGGAGAGTTTATCAAATGGAAATGTCATATCATCAATGTCAATCTTTTTTATGAAGGCAATGTAAGGTAGCTTGATATTCCATGGGTGATTGCTTACCTTGTAATTTTTTATTTTTGCACTTAAGATTTTGAAACCCAATCGATAACATAATTATCCTTGGAATAAGCAATGGCTTGAAATGAGGAACATCTACTTATTGTACAAAACCTTCAATGGTTGTCTCCTAGGTATTACAAAATTGAACAATATTGCAAAACTATGTTAAAAATAGTATAATAATTAACTATAAGGTATAATGACATTTATAAAGGAGACATTTACAAACCTCATTATTGATCATAGGAAAATCAAAGTTAAATAACTCATATGGATTAAATGGGTAGTAGGAGTCCCATGTTTAGCAATTTGCACTTTGATTCAAGTGTTTTTTCTATTGTTGTTAAGTGAAACTAAGAGTATGTCAAACATATCTAAGAATATAATTATTAACATACAATTATTAAATGGAATGCAATTAAGCTAGACAAAAAACATTGATATGTTAAGAATAATAAGTTAAATTAGCAAATATTTCTATATAAACAACATTTTTGGTATATGTTTTATGTTCTTTTTTTTTTCAAAAGGCTTATTTGTGCTTATAACTATACGTATACCATCCCAAAAAATCACTCTTGAAAGTGCAACATACAATTGTCTATTACTAAATATTGGTTCATAAAGATATAATTCAACAAACTATAAGGTTTATCCCTAACTTTTATTTATTGTCATGTAGTAAAATATTTTAATAAAAAATGGACATTGCATTAGTGTAAAAGGCCATTTATTTGTCATTATTAAAATGATTCTTAGAAACACTTTATTGCCAACATAGGTCTAGAAATGATTATTGCTCCAATCACATGTTGGTCCTATTCATATACTAATAAACTTATCTCATTGTAGAGATCGAGACTTAGGTTTAGACTTTGAAGCAACTATGCATCGCCATGAGGCATGCATTGTGCATGAGAGTGTGTAGGAGATTTAACTCTATCAACATGTTGATCTATTAATTGTTGGTATGATGCTTCTATGGAATATAAATCAATTGACTCCTCTCTCCTTTGTGAGTTATGGATTCTACCATGACTATCCTTTGCTAATGTCGTATAAACATATAAAACTATGTTATGTGATAATGCATAATAGTGTAAAAGTCATGTCAAGTTCATATGAATGCCCCTGTGAAACTATGCCTATTCTAATACCAAAAATTACAACACCCATTTCTATTTATTAAGCATGACATTCATTTTCAAATATTTATATGCATAAAGGTGAACTTGTCATTCATACACAACCAAAAAGGCACATCAATGTTAAATTTAATGTACATATATGTTAAGTATAACCCATGTAATGTAGTTGACCACAAACTAATTCTTATATATATATATATATATATATTATTGGACTAGGTTGATTTAACCTAAGTCATGAACCTCTTTTGATCTTGATAATTGAGATTGATCAATTCTAATACTTTCATTAAGTATTGTTTTGTAGATTATAAGTTAGATTTTTTCATTGGAAGTAAAATGAAATTCAAAATCTCCAACATTGTAAAGATCATCCAAATTCGCTATATGCGTAATTGTAAATCGCGATCGAGAATCAATCACAAGAAAGGATGAAGCTAGGCCAGAGGAATTTGCAGGCTTTTTTGCTGCTGCAAACCATCCAAAGACTATAAAGCCTTAGTCATAGAGGAATTTACGGTGAGCGTCATGCCAGAGTCGCGACTACAACTTTCATAATGACAATGGAAGGAACTAAAGCCACAACCACAACGTGCCAAGTGTTTCAGGTGTCCATTGAAAGATCAAAAATCGCGAGAGCAAAAATTCGGCAGCGACTGCGACTTAAGAAGTTGAAGCTTCCTCACCAAATGGAGGAATTCGTGGTCTCAATCGCGCCCAAGACTTAGATATCTCGTGACTGCTACTTTTGATAAAGGTTAGAACATAACGACTTTATTTTCTTGGATAACCAATGGACAGCTGACCCAGATATTCAAAATACATTCACTTGTTGTGCATTGAAAAGATTGATAAAACTAAATAAACATCATGACTCAATTCCACCTAGATAGAAAACGTATTAGTAATAGTAGCCAGTATATCGTCGGGGGTATTAGGCTAAATGTTGAGGCCTACTTATCAAAATTCAAGCTGGCCTAAGGCCAACTCACAATTTGCTTCTTCTTTTTTTCGCATTCACTATTCTACCACTTATATTGTAGATTAAAATTTTATTTAAATCTTAATTAGTTTATTATTTTATCAAATAGTATAGATTTGTAATATAATATATTTAAATTATATTTAACTTTACTAAGATTAATAAATATAATAATAAAATATTATACATGTACTAATATTTCTATTTAATTAGAGTATCTAGATATAATTTTTTAATTAATAAAATAAAATAATAGTTGTAAATAAAAAATTATAACTATGTCTTTTTAACAATTTAAAAAATTAATTTTTATTTAATTTTCTAAAATTTATAGACTTAACATCTAAGTCCATATTAGAGAAACTTTATTTTTTTTACATTATATTAATAATGAACCTAATAATATTATTACAAGTTATAATAATCCATGTTATTTGTTCTCTCTCTCTCTTTATATATATATATATATATATATATATATATATATATATATATATATATAACTTAATACTATAAATTAAGTTACTTATAAAATATATAAAGTAATTCGTTTTATGTTGCACAAAGATTTATAACAAAATAGTCTGAAAAAGGAAAAATGAATTCATGTAGTTGACTTTTACTTGTTTGAGATTAAGGTTTATTATTGTTGTTATTGTATACATTTGTTGATTTAATTTCAGATTTTTTTTTTGGTGTTTTAAGATTTTAATAATTGTTTCGAAGTAAATAATTTTTTATATGGATGAAATATTGATGATTATTCATTTAGTGAAAAATAAATTATATAATGAACTATAGTTAATTAATAAGATCAAATATCCATGTTTTGTGCGAATGTTTTTTAGTTATTGTAAGATGATTATATAATATAAATGAGATTTAATTATTAAAGTATTTTTAAATTATAAAATTATATTTTTTAAAAATTACGAGATTATGAGTTTGAATCTCAAGAATGATTAATATAGATTTTTTGTTTTCCTAAAACTTTATTTTTCTATTTGTACAAACAATTTTTACATATCATACATACTAGAATTTGCAAAGAAAATTCATTTATAAATAAATATAAAACTTTTGTATGAATGTTGGTTTTCACATTATATGAGTATTATTCAAAATTATCATATGATTAAAAAATTAATAAAAAAATATAATTAATATGTTAACCCTAAGCACCAAGGGGGGAGAGGGGTTGAATTGGTGTATAAAAATTAAAATTAGACAGAAAGAGAAGAAATGAGATGAGAGGAAACACAAGATTTGTAGTAGTTTGAGTGTAATTAACCCTACGTCCACTCCCCAATTTTTCGAAATTGGTTATTCCACTATCTTTCAAAGGTGTTTTCAAGCTTACACCAAACTTTTACACTTGTGTTTTGAAGGCTCACACAACAACCTTTACACTTGTGTTTTTAGGCTTACACAACAATCTTTACAACTTGTGTTTTAACAGGCTCACACAACAACCTCTCTTAGTGTTTTAACAAGCTCACACTATAACCTATTACAGATGGTGTTTATGCTCACACCCAGCAATGACTTAAAGAATAAAAAAGAGTGAGTAGCAAAATTGCAAGAGTTTGGGTACAAAGTTATTAATTCTCTTGCATTTACATTTGTTTGGTGAGGTATTTATAGCCTCTACCCACTAAAGAGACGTTGCAATAAAACTGGTACAAAATCATCAAAGTATGCTAGACAGATTTTTGCATTAAATGCTTGACAGTCGTTTCGCGGCCGCTACTAAATATTCGCAGTTGCGAATTCCAAATTCCATAAGGAAAATCTCGTTTGTGTCTAACGGCTAGTCCACGTGGCAGCTTCTAATTAGTGCATCAGGAAAATATAGTTGTTGCCTTTCACATGCTCTAAAAAGTAGCGATCGCGATTTATCTTGTACAGGACGCGACTCTAGACGCGAATTCCTCTGCTAAAAGTGTTCGTCTTCTTCTTTTGGGTTCGCGGTCACTACCAACAAGTTTCCCTCGTGATTTTTGACTTCTAACAGTTACTTGAGACACTTGTCAAACTGTGATTATGGACTTGATTGCATCTTGAGTTGCTTCAAAATTCGCGATCACGATTGAGGCAAGCTTTACACCGCGAATTCGTCTGTCACTTTTGGAGCTCTTCCTTTGGATAAATCGCGGCCGAGAATTACTCCGTGATTTCATCTATCTGAAATTCTAGCAAGTCTTCTAATAGATCGCGATCGCGAATTTTTAAATTGCTATCGCGATTTAGAAGTTACATCACATACTTTAAAGATTAAGATTTCTATCCAACTTCTAACTTAAAGACTTTCACAAAAACTGTAAAACAACACTAAATAGAAACATTAAAAATGATTAATCTCCTTTGTTAACATCAAAAGATGCCCAAGACTTAGGGTTAACTACCCTAGTCCAACAATCTCCCCTTTTTTTATTTTGACAACTTAGATTGATCCTTAAAAGTGAAAAGGATGCAGGAAAGTGAAGATGGAATGTAATATGATTCAATGAATGCTTATGACAAAAGTTACTAAGTATAACGTTCATTCAATCAAAGATGAAGTTGATAAAACAATAGGTATATTGCTCCCCCTCAACTTATGTTATTGTTATTCTCAAGTTATTTCATTATTATTATTTTCTCCCTTTCACATTTTCTCCCCCTTTGGCAATATCAAAAAGAGGGTATATAAGGAAAAGAAAGAAAGAAAATGAAATTCATGCATAAGAATTCATAAGGAGCAAGCATAATGCAATAGATAAAAGAATAAAATCAATCACATAAGATAGCAATGTTTACAAAGAAATAAGTTTTATTTGTATATATTCGTAACTATGGGATCACAAGATTTGTAAAAAAAACATAAGGAAAGTGAAAAATAAATACAAAAGATCCCTAATCTAATGTAGTGGAGAATCATCTCCGAAAGATGGTGTATCTGGCGCTTGTTGTTCTCCCTTAGCTTCGTCTCCATCCTCTACGTCGTCTTCATTGTCGTCTTCATTGCCATCTTCATCTTGTGTATCTTCAAATTCGATGAAGTCCGAAAGATGGCAAGGAGGAACTCCTAGTTTCTCTTGGAGATCCACCATATTGCTATGAAGATGAGAAGGGAAGAGGAACCTTCTCTTCATTATCCTTATAAGCTTGTCCAACTTGCGATCAATGGTGGTAAGAGATAACTTGGACTTTGGTTTCAGTTAAGGAGGAGGGCCTTGAATGTTGCCTTCTTCGATTTAAAGCCTCTTTCGCTTGAAAGCTTAGGAGGTTTCCATCTTCTTCTCTTCGATGGCACCAAGGGTATAGATATATGTGTCTAGATGGATTGTCTTGGCATTGATGAGGTAGGTTAGGTCTAGGAAGTTTTGAGAGGGAAGGAGCTTCTTGTTGAGGAATTTCTCTTTCTCCTCATCAAGTGTTTCAACAAAGCGGTAGATGGCTATTATGTGAGAGGGCAAGAGAAACAAGCTTTTGGGTTTAGTACTCATGTGGATCAATTGATCCACAAGGTAACAACCGGTTTGGATAGGTTGGTTCTTGATAAGGCAAAATAAGAATGTCAAGTCCTTTTGTGAAACCTTCTCGTTATCATCACCTTTTGCATTGACTGAGAAGGTGATGATGCAATGAAGGATCCACAGGGGTAAGGTTTTTTATGTGTTTGGATAAGGAGGAGCGGGGGTCGTGTTTGGTTTCGATGGATATCTCCGACCAAAATTCAGAGTAGATGATGTCGAGTGTGGAGATGATGAATAGGATATGTTCTCCGACATGTAGGTTAAAAAGTGAGGATAGTTAGTAAAAGGTGATGTAGAAGGGGTCGCCGAAGGCCCAAAACACTAACCCGTATTGGCCGGCTCTCGAATCGGATTTTTGGCTTAGTTGTACGGTGCACATGAACTCGCGTACAACCTCCTCGTATCCTGGTTCACCTTAGAAGATGAATTCGTTCCAGCCTAGAATGGAGAGAAAGGCGCGAATCTCCACATTGATGCCTAATGTCTCTAACATGAAAGTCGATGGGATTTTGTTCGGCAGAATCACTTTGGAAGAGCTCGCCTTAAATCTCTTCTTTTCCTTCTTGGTGATTCCCTTCATGAGATAGAGGGTAGGAGGTGCAGAGGGTTGAGCCACTGCCTTGCCTTTGTCAGCCTTGGAGAATTTCTTAGAAGCCATTATAAAAGAGAGAAAGAAAGCTTGAGAGATTTTAGAGAGAGATGAAGTGTTTGGAAGAGAAGTGAGGAAAACACTGTTGAAGGGGTGCAAAAATGGTCATAAACTGTTAAAAATGAATTAAATGAAGAGAAGAAACGGTTGGCAATCAAATCACTTAATTGCCTAGGCGGTTACTTTAATTCGTGTTCGTGAAATTGGAAGTCACGATCGCAAATTTTGAAAAATATGAGTAACAGACAAATTTCTTTCTCCTTTTCCTTCTTGGTGATTCCCTTCATGAGATAGAGGGTAGGAGGTACAGAGGGTTGAGCCACTGCCTTGCCTTTGTCAGCCTTGGAGAATTTCTTAGAAGCCATTGTAAAAGAGAGAAAGAAAGCTTGAGAGATTTTAGAGAGAGATTAAGTGTTTGGAAGAGAAGTGAGGAAAACACTGTTGAAGGGGGCATTTCTAGGCTTGAAGGGGTGCAAAAATGGTCATAAACTGCTAAAAATGAATTAAATGAAGAGAAGAAACGGTTGGCAATCAAATCACTTAATTGCCTAGGCGGTTACTTTAATTCGTGTTCGTGAAATTGGAAGTCGTGATCGCAAATTTCGAAAAATATGAGTAAGCACATACTTCAATTATTGCTTGTGAGATCATATGAGTAAGCACATAATTCGTTAAGAGATTAAGTGAGGTCATAACACTTGATGAATGACATAATTAGTGTTTGCACATAATTAGTGTTTCATCAAGTGTTTCATCAAGTGTTATTGCTTACTCATATTGTTTCATCAAGTGCTTACTCATTTGATGGGTGTTATCACAAGTGTTATCAAGTGTTGGATGGGATTTCTAGAAACATTTAGATGAAAAATATTATTTTGCCAAAATCCTTCAATTATTGTTTCATCTAAAGAACTTGGGTGCAACAACAACCCGCCGCCACATACTCGGCTTCCACAGAAAATAAGGCAACCGATACTTGCTTTTTACTAAACTACGAAACTAGGCATTCACCTATGAATTGGCAAGTTTCAGAAGTGCTTTTTCTATTTAGCAAGCTATCTGCATAATCCACATCTGAATACCCTATAAGACTAAATGAAGAATCCCTAGGATACCATAACTTTTAAGTGTATTGTGCCATGTAAATACTTAAAGATCCTTTTAACAACATTCAAATGAGATTCTCTAGGGGAGAATTGAAACCTAGCACAAATGCAAACACTAAACATGATATCTGGTCTTAAAGCAGTAAGATAAAGTAGAGATTCGATCATACCTCGATATCTCTATTCATCTACTTCTTTACCCGATTCATCCTTATCTAGTTTGATGGTGCTGCTCATTGGAGTTTTAGCTATTTTGCAACCATCCATTTCGAATTTCTTTAGCATTTCCTTTGTATATTTGGCTTGGTTGATGAAGATCCCTTCCTTGGATTGCTTAATTTGTAGACCAAGAAAGAATTTGAGCTCTTCCATCATGCTCATTTCAAATTTGCTAGTCATACACTTAGCAAAATCCTTACAAAGAGATTCATTAGTAGCAGATAATATCATCAATATAGATTTGAATGATTAATGTATCATGCTTGTGTTTTTTGACAAATAGTGTGGTGTCCACCTTCCCTTTCTCAAAATCATTTTTCAAGAGAAATGAACTAAGCCTTTCATACCAAGCTCTTGGAGCATGTTCTAATCCATATAAGGCTTTATTTAATTTGAAAATGGTTTAGAAAACAATGAGACTCAAAACTAGGAGGTTGTTTAACAAAGACTTCTTCCTCTATGATGTCATTCAAAAAAGCACTTTTCACATCAATTTGAAAAGTTTAAAATTCATATGACATGCTAAAGCTAAGAGAATCTTAATGGCCTCTAGTCTTACAATGGGGGCAAAGGTCTCATCATAATCTATTCTTTCCTCTTAGTTGTATCTTTTGGCAACCAATCTAACCTTATTTCTAGTAATAAGACCTTGCTCATCTAACTTGTTCCTAAACACCCACTTACAACCTATAATTGGGTGTTTCTCAGGCCTAGGAATAAGTTCCTATACCATGTTTCTCTCAAAGTGATTGAGTTCTTCTTACATACAAGTATCCAACACTCCATCAAAAGCCTCATCAATTGACTTTGGCTCAAGTTGAGAAACAAATGCAAGATTATCTAAGAGTTGAGATCTAGTACTTACACCCTTAGAAGTATCACTAATGATTAGGTCCTTGGGGTGATACTTAGAGAATCTCCAATCTTTAGGTAGATCTTGTCTTGGCTCAATTTCTTATTGATGTTGATGTTGGTCTTCATCTATTCTTGATGAATCACCTTCTTCCTTTTCTTTATCAACTCTCCTTATAGAATCATCCAATTCTAACTTTTCAAGATCACCTACAAGATCATCAACAAAAATATCTTTCCCAAGATCAAGTTTACTAGATTCATAAAAAATAACATTCATAGATTCTTCAACTACCATTGTACTTTTGTTATATGCTTTACTTGTGGTGGAATAACCCAAGAAGATTCCTTCATTTGTTTTGGAGTCAAATTTCCCAAGATTATCCTTGGTGTTCAAAATATAGCACTTACATCCAAATACTCTTAGGTATGAAATTTTGGGTTTTCTACCATTCCAAAGCTCATAAGAAGTTTTATTGAGAATGAGTCTTTTGAAAACTCTATTTGCAATATAACATGAGGTATTAATGGCTTCGGCCTAAAAGTAATTTGGTAAGGAATACTCATTAAGCATTGTCCTAGCCATTTCTACCAAAGATCTATTTTTCCTCTCTGTAACACCATTTTGTTATGGTGTTCTAGGAGTTGAAAAATTATGAAGAACTCCATTCTTCAAACAATAATTTTCAAATTATTCATTTTGAAATTCCTTTCCATGGTCACTTCTAATAGAAGATATGAAGTAACCTTTTTCATTTTGAACTCTTTTTGAAAAACTTTTGAAAGTATCAAAGGAATCATTCTTATAAGCTAGAAAAGAAACCCATGTGAACCTAGAGCAGTCATCTACAAGGACTAGTGCATAATGTTTTCCACCTAAGCTAGCACTTCTAGTAGGTCCTATTAAGTCCATATGGATAAGTTGAAGTGGTTTAGATGTACTTACAACATTTTTGGCTTTGTGAGAGGCATGGTGTTGCTTTCCTATTTGGCATGGACTACATGTCTTGTCCTTGGTGAATTTTAGCTTAGGAAGCCCTTCCACTAACTTTCCTTTGGATAGGCTTTGAAGAAGATCCATGCTTGCATGTCCAAGCCTTCTATGCCACAACCAAGCTTCATTGCTCAAAGACATAAGAAACTTAAAAGATTGATTAGCCAAATTGTCTAAGTCAATTAAGTAGGTATTGTCTTTTCTTTTACCCTTGAAAATGATTTCACTATCCACCATAGTGGTGACTCGGCATTCTCTAGGATCAAAGGTGACCTTATTACCTTTGTCACACAATTGACTTACACTTAACAAATTATGTTGTAAGCCATTAACTAAAAGAATATTATCAATTAAAGAATGTCCATTCTTATCAATGGTTCTAATGCCAATTACCTTACCCTTGGCATTGTTATTAAATGTGACATCTCCACCTTGTTTTTCTTTCAATGCCATGAATAGCTTTCTATTTTCAGTCATGTGCTTGGAACATCCACTATCCACATGCCAATTGCTTGATTTAGTGGTTGCCATATCCCCTTACATGATAAAAGTGTGTTACCTTTTCTTAGGTACCCAAGCATACTTGGGTCCTAGTGGGTTAGAGTTTGAATGGCCTCTAATTTGAGGTGAGCCTTCCTAATGAAATAATGAATGTTAACATGCCTATATTTCATGCAATAATGGCATTCGAGTTTAGACTTAGAAGTCTTTCTCCTTTACACATATTTAGTATGAGTAGAGGGTCTTCTCATACCTTGGTCATGTGAATGCATGCATAAACATGTATGATGAGTAGGAGTAGAAAATTTTTTATAAGGATGACCATGCTTTTTGTTCTAAATGTAGGCATGGTTAGCTCTTTGAGTCTTGGCTCTAGAGCTTTGGAGAGCCTTCCTTTTGCCCTTAGGCTTAGAAGACTTAGTGCTAGGAGCACTTTTCTTCCCAATTACCTTAATGCTTGAGGTTTGAGGTTGTGAAGCTCCAACAAATGTAGTTTGAGATAAAGAGGAGACTCCATTAAAACCTAAACCATGCCTAACTAGTGGTGGTCTTTGTGACACAATCAATGTATCCAAGGCTTTTTTTCCTTTGTGGAACTTAGAGATTGAGCTTCTAAGCTCAATGACTTCTTCTTTAAGAGTATCATTTTCCTTCCTTAATGAAACCATAAAAGAAGATGAGGTGGAAAGTCTTTCTACTGAATTTTTGAGTTCTTCATTAGAAGTCCTCAACTCATTTACAAGATCACTAAGAGTCTTGTATTCATCTTCTAATTTTGAGCACCTCTTCTTATAAGTTTTCACTTGTGACTTATACTTGTCACATCTCATGGTTAGAGCCTCTAGAAGCTCTTCATCTATCTCATCAAATTCAAAATTAGAATTAGAATGAGAATAAGTACTTACCTCATTTGAGAGATCTTCTTATGCCATGAAGCATATGTTGGCAACCTCTCTTTCTTCTTCTTTTTCACTTGAGCTATCATCCTAAGTTGCTGAAAAACTTTTCTTCTTCTCCTTGTCCCATCTCTTCTTCTTCTTTAATTTGGGGCATTCATACTTGATGTGGCCTTACTTGCCACATTCATAACAAGTGACTTCGTTAGATTTCTCTCTTGGATTAGGAGTTGTCTTCTTGAAGCCTTTTCTTTTCTTTCTTCTGTTGATCAACTCCTTTGTCCTCCTTGAGAGCATTGCTAGCTCCTCCTCTTCCTTATCACTTTCTTCATCACTTGAGGTTATCTCTACCTCTTTCTCTTTTGTTGAAGCTTTAAGAGCCATGGTTTTTCTTTCTTTCTCCAGTTTGTCTCCTTGGCCTCTTAGCTTCTTCATTTGTTCATCTTTTTGTAAGGCCAACTCATGAGTTAAGAGTTTCCCTATCAACACATCGATTGGTACCTTTCTAATTTTTGAATTTGACTCTTGTATGCTGCAAACTCTAGCACCAAATTTATCTAGAGGAAGAGTTTTAAGGATTTTTGTGTTTACCTCATAGATAGTAAGAGTTTTTCCAAATTTCCTCATGTTGGTGACAATGGACAAGAGCTTGTTTGTCATTTCAGTGATGTTCTCATTGTCTTTCATCATGAAGAGTTCCCATTCGGCGATATACATTTCCAAACGACTTGACTTGACTAGAGTTGTGCCTTCATGATAGTTCTCTAGAGTCTTCTAGATGGCATGAGTTGTTTGATAGTGTTGCACTCTTCCAATCTCTTCTTTAGAGAGTGAGCTTAGAAGAATGGTCATTGCTCTCTTATTCTTGCCATTTGATTTTTGGTGTGTTTAAACCCATTCATCCCTTGGGATTAACTCTTTATTACCATCCACAACCCTGGTGGGTGGCTTCCATTCCTTGATGACCACATCCCAAAGGTCAACCACATTTATGTCAAGATAGATCTTCATCCTATACTTCCAATAAGTATAGTTTGTTCCATCAAAGTATGGCTTGAGTTGTGAGTGGATTCCCTCTTGTGCCATGATCTTTGTTCACCCAATGAAGGTTTAATTGTAAAGTGAGGCTCTGATACCACTTGTTAGCCCTAAGCACCAAGAAGTGGAGGGGGGGGGGGGGTTGAATTGGTGTATAAAAATTAAAATTAGGAAGAAATAGAATAAATGAGATGAGAGGAAACACATGATTTATAGTGGTTCGGGTGTAATTAACCCTATGTCCACTCCCCAATTCTTTGAAATTGGGTATTCCACTATCTTTCAAAGGTGTTTTCAAGCTTACACCAAATTTTTACACTAATGTTTTAAAGGCTCACACAACAACCTTTACACATATGTTTTTAGGCTTACACAACAACCTTTACAACTTATTGTTGTCCCTAGGCACCAAGGAGGGGGGTTGAATTGGTGTATAAAAATTTCAACAATAAAGAAAAGGGGAAGAAGAAAGAGTAGAATGGAGACAATCGATTTATAGCGGTTCGGGTATAATTGACCCTACGTCCACTCCCCAATTAACCAATTGGGTATTTCACTATCTCAAGGTGTTTTCAAGCTCACACCCAACTTGTACAACTTGTATTTTGATGGCTCACACATAACCTTACAACAATGTGTTTTTAG
>CATIWR010005408.1:0-15536 GCA_949677035.1 Omphalea diandra | reverse complement strand
TTCACACTTAAACCTTTATTGAAGTGTTTATACAGGCTAACACTACAACTTTACAACTTGGTGTTTAATGCTCACACCTAACACTTACAATTTCATAAAGAAAATTGAAAAAAATGAGTAGCAAAGATTGAGAACTTTAATCACTTGTAATAAATCCCTTAGCAACCTTATTCATGGCTATTTAATGGTATATTTATAGCCAAACTTCACCAAAGAGACGTTGCATATCATAGCTCATCAAATCTTTGAGATATGCTAGGCAGATTCTGCATTAAATGCTTATCAGGATGAAATCGCGGTCGCTACTGCCATTTCGCGATCGCGAAATCTAAATTCCTCAAGGGAAATCCCATTTGTGTCTAACGGTTAGTCCACGTGGCAGCTTCTAATTAGTTCATAAGGAAAATATAGTCGTTGTCTTTTACCTACTTTTAGAAGTCGCGATCGCGAGTTTTCTTGTACAGGATGCAACAGCGGACGTGAATCCATCTGTCGAAGTGGTCATTTTTCTTTCTCAGGATTCGCGATTGCTACCAACAAGATGCCTCCGCAAAATTTGATTTCCAACAATCTTCTGGGACACTTGTCAAGTTGTGATTGTAGACTTGCTTCCCTTTTGAGTCACTTTGAAATTCGCGGTCGCGACTAGGATATTCACCACAAATTCGTCTGTCACATTTTGGGCTTCTTCTTTTCCATAGGTCGCGGTCGAGAATGGCTCCGCGATTTTTCCTACTTGAATTTCAGCATGTCTTAACATAAGTCGTGGTCGCGAATCCTAGATTGCAGTCGCAAATTATATGTCACTTTGGAGTTTATAAACTCCTTTCATTTCTTCTTAAGAGATTTATTTATTTCTGCAAAATCAAGACTTATTTGAAATATTAGTGATGATCAATCTTCTTTGTCAATATCAAAAGAGGTTCTAGACTTAGGATTAATCATCCTAGTCCAATAAAGTTTCTCCACACAAATAATGTCTCCATATTTTCAAAGCAAACACGATGGCTGTAAGTTCTACGTCATATACTGGGTAAGATAATTCATAAGGTTTCAATTGTCTAGATGCATATGCAATTAACTTACCGTATTGCATTAAAACACATCCCAAACCTTGATGAGAGGCATCACTATATGCTACAAATCCTTCATTATCAGTAGGAATGGCTAACACTGGAACATATGTCAATTTATCTTTTAATTCATCAAAACTCTCCTGACATGCTTTAGACTACTGAAATGTTACATTTTTCTAAAATGACTTAGTCAAAGGAGTAGCTATAAGTGAAAACCCCCTAACAAATTGACGATAATACCCAGCTAGTCCTAAGAAACTTTAAACTTCTACAATATTCTTCGGGGTTTCCCATTTTACTATTGCTTCAATTTTGTTTGGATCCACCTCTATACCCTTTTCAAAAACTATATGTCCTAAAAATGCCATATGGTCAATGCAGAACTCACACTTGTTTAATTTAGCAAATAGCCATTTTTCTCTTAAAATTTGCACACAATCTTTAAATGTTGTTAATGCTTGCTTATCTTTGCTCCTTGAATAAACTAGTATGTCATCAATGAACACAATTACAAATTTGTCTAAGTAAGGCTAGAACACTTTGTTCATAAGAGCCATAAACGCAGCTCATGCATTAGTTAAACCAAATAGCATCACTAAAAATTCATAGTTCCTATACCTGATTCGAAAAGTTGTCTTCAGTACATCTAGGTTTGAAATTTTGAGTTGATAATATCCTAATTTTAGGTCAATTTTAGAAAAAAACACGTACTCCTTGTAACTGGTCACACAGGTCATCTATCCTTGGTAAAGGACACTTGTTCTCATAGTAACCCGATTTAATTGCCTGTAATCAATACACAACCTCATTGTCCCATCTTTCTTTTTAACAAATAATACTAGAGCACCCCAAAGTGACACACTCGGTCTGATGAATCCCTTTTCAAGTAATTCCTACAATTGGGTATTTAATTCTCTCAAATCAACTAGAGCCATCCTATAAGGTGGAATATATATCAATGTAATTTATAGGACTAACTCAGTTGTGAATTTTGTCTCCCTATTAGGTGGCAAAGCATGTAAGTTAGTTGGGAAAACATTTGGAAACTCATTTACCATGAAAATATTCTTAAGTAATTCATTTGTGAACCTTGTGTCTACCACATATGTTAAATAAGGCTCACAACCATTTTTAATCATGCGAAAAGCCTTGATAGCAGAAATTTGACATGCAGGTACAATTTGTCTTTCCCCTTGAAACATAACCCTTATACGATTTAGAGATTCCAGAATAACTTCATTAGTAAAACAATTCACTATTGCATGATATTTGGACAACCAGTCCATACCCAATATCACATCAAATACATGGAGTGGCAACAGTACCAACTCGACATTCAACTCAACATCATCAATGTGAATCACATAATCACATCATACCTTATCCACAATCATCACATCCCTCAAAGGAGTGCTAACACATAGATTAAAACCTAAAGGTTGACGGTTACTACATAATTATGAAATGAATGAATATGTGGAGCGAGAATCAATTAATGCATCAACTTCTAAATCATGGTGAAAAAGTTTATCAGTGATTACTTCTGGAGCAGTAATAAATTTTTACCTAGTCATGGCAAATACTCTAGCCTATGTCAGGAGTCTAGAACTTTGACCTTTTAATATGCTTATACCTTGGTCAATTCTGGTTGTTCTAGCTCTACCCCTGCCAAATGATACTCTAACTCCACTTGCCTTCGAAACTTTAACAATGGACTCTGATGTAGTTTTACCTCTACCTCTCTCTGACATTTTGGATCTTTCAGGACAATCTCTAAGCATATGATCAATAGACCCACAAAAGTAGCACCACCCAATCAATTTTCTGCATTCACCCGTATGTTACCTACAACAATGTACACATGAGGGTCGTTGCTGCATAAATTGGCCTTGACCTCTGCCTGCATATGATGAAACTCCTAATCCTCTACCTCTATAGTTAGAGTAACCAATCCTAGCACTGAACTGTGATGTCATATAATCTCCACATTTTCCTTTCTTTTTGTTAAAATCACCCACAAACTCAATAGGCCCTCTTTTACTCGTTGCTCTATCCTTTCTTTTTCTAATCTTTCCATCCTAATTACAATAGCTTTTAGCTTAGTATAACTTTCAAGATCTACAACTGTGATCTTTTAATCTCATATCTCAGTCCCTCTTCAAACTTTCGACATTTGTCTTTGTCAGTGGCCACCATGAAGGATGCATAATGAGATAATTGATTAAATTTTACCTCAGACTATGCTAAAGTCATTTCTCTCTGCTTTAGGTTTAAAAACTCCCTTCTTTTATCATCTTTATACACTTCTGGCATGTCATTGCTATTGAACTCATAAAGAAATCAACCCATGTAAGCATTGGAGGCTGGGCATCACTCCCTGGAATGGTTTCCTACCAATCATATGCATCCCCCTATAATAGCGACACTGTATTATCAAACTTTTCTTTTGGTGTACATTTCATCAAATTCAAAACTCTTTGTGTTCTTTGTATCCATGTCTCTGCCATTGATGGATCTCTGGTACTACTCAAGTCAACTGCACCATGTTTTTTTAATTTGTCATATCTTCTTTCTCTTTGAATTTTTGAACCTTGCACTATTGGTTCACCAATTCTCTGTTGTGGTTGACTATGAGATCTGTGTTATGCATGAAAATGTGTAGAAGCTCTAACTTTTGTCAATAGGTTGATCTCTCAATGGTTGGCATGATGCTTCTATGGAATGCAAATCGGTTGACTCTTCTCTCCTTGGCGAGTCATGGGTACTACCATGACAACCCTATGCTAATGACCTATAGACATATAAGACTATGTCATATGATAATGCATAATAGTGTAGAAGTCAGGTCATGTTCATATGTATGTCTCTATGGAAACTATCCCGGCTTCGATACTAAAAACTATAATGACATCTTCATTTACAAATCATGGCATTCATGTTTAAAAATACATGCGCATAAAGGTTTATTCATCATATATACACAAACCAACATGTATTTAATATACATTTTTGTTTGCTAATGTTCACGACTAGTGACTATAAATCAGTTCCTATCCAGATATATGTACATGACACAAGAAGAAAGAGAGTTGGAATTCAACCGATGACTTGTGGTCTATGAGTCTCTAAGCAAAACTCTATGCACCAAGGTATCCAAACTCTATGCTTCAGTATCTAAAAAACATAATTGTGATTTGGTGAGTCGTGACTCAATGAATAAAAACAATAATCAGATTCTTATGGCACAACCAATAATCAAATATCATTAGGATACATTACAAGTATAACAATTGACTATGCAAGTGCAATACGTTGATTTTTATCATGACCTTGCAAGGCAAACACTGCTCACGAGAATCCATGTGATTTAAGTGACATTTGATTTTATTGGCCAACATATAACAAGTGGATCATTTGATCAACAACATGTGTCAATAGGACATATTGGTTCATTTTCCAAGTGATTCGCAAGTGTTTGACAAGTCGTTCACAACATCCTTTTAGTTCTATATGCAAGTGTTCATTCATAATGGTACACCAACTAATCATTTAGAGCATACAATTCTCACTTGACTTATATTCGCATGTAAAATATAATAATTCAATCACATATACATGTAATAGAATATAATCAAATCATAAAATTATCACACATACACATTAGAATCTAATTATGGTTTTTACTCACCTTTTGATGTGACCAACATTTATGGTAGGTTTGGTTCTCTCTATAGGGCTTCCTCAAAGTGTTGAGATCCTAACATTTGATACATACATGGTTATAAGTATGTCAAAATGATTATGAATGCTTTGTATGCAACTATGGCATGATCCATGTAAGTAGACCTAGTGTTTATGCATATTTTCCTTATGTGGTAGCCTAAGCTTGCTACACTCTCATAGCAATAACTCTATATATACTTATCCAAATGACTTCATTATTTTTTTCAAATAACCTAGGCACATAATTATACAACATACTCAAATTTTATATTAATATAAGACATAGAAAATGTGATAAATTTTTGAATTTTTCCCTATTTCAATGTCATCTCAGTCTAAGTAGGTCTTACATTCTCAAATTGTACAAATTAAATTACAAACTGATTTATCAAAAGTTATAAAACACATAAAGGAACATTTTTCATGTTTTATTCATTGTCTAATTTAGTCTATAAAGTCACCAAAACAAATGACCAATCTCAGGGTGAATAGGTTTTCAACATAGTGACAATGAGTCATGATAAAGGGGCAATTTCTCAACAACCATGCTAAATTTGGCAAAAATATTTTGAATGTATATAATACATAAATATACAAATTTCAAGTTTATTACATCACCAAATTTTGAATATATGACCATTAAATTCTTGGAAAATAGAATTAAAAGACAGGTGAGGTTTTATCTGGGTATAAGATCAGTCACAATCAATAAGCCATATCTCTTTCCACACAATAAATCAATCAAAACTACTTTATAAAAATTTAGAGGGGATATAACCCTATAAATTTCATTTTTTACACTTTGTCTAAATCAACACATAAAGTCATCAAAATATAAGAAAATAAAAAGATTGAGGTGATTTTGATTGGTTATGAACCAGCACTAATGAAGGATCCATATCTCCTCACACACACACACACAAAATCAAGCAAAAATGTTTCATATGAATTTAGATGGGGTATAAAGCTACAACTTTCATATTTACACTTTGCTTAATCCCTCTTCTAGGGTTATGAAATCATGGGTCCAACAGGATGCTCTAACAATAAAACTAACACAATCAGCTCTTGTTCTCTTAAATTTCAACTTCCATCTAAGAGTTCTACCTCAAATACTCCATAATTCTCATTAACCATAAATGATTAACATGTCATGAGGGGTTAATTTCATGTGGAATGAAGATAAATTAACTTTCCTATTGTCCTAGAATCAGAAAACTTTAGGATTCTTTCCAAAGCAGCTCACTCTTCTCATTTTCCTCCTTTTTCTTCTTCTTCCTTTCTTTCTTTATTCCTTAGCTCTCTCTTTCTTCTGTTGTCCCTTAAGGTCTATGGAGAGTATAAATTGCCCTTTTATGATAAGATGTCTGAGGTTTAACATATTTGAACTTGGTATGGCAAGCAAAGATCCATTAGTCTGAAGATTAAAACCATTATAGAAAAGTAACCATATGTTGATTTTTCTTATTTTTTTTATCTTAGTGAGATAGGACCGAAGATGGTAAAGATGTATTTCAACTACTATGGTATATAAATAACAAAAATACCATAGAAATATGAGGAATTCTTCTAGCCAAGTCCATCCATCATTCTTTGTGGAAAAATCTAGGAAAGAATAGATTTTCAGGAAAGGGTAATCAGGGTAAAAACCTAATATGTTAATGAAAACTAAATCAAACATCTTTGCTAACATGGACTGGTAAATTAGGACTTGTTTTTTAGCAAGGTGGGAAAGCTGGGTGTAAGTTACAGGAAACTGAACTTCTAGAGGTTCTCCATTTTTTAGGTAAGGTCGAGGAGTTGCAGAGGAGGATATTGAGGAGGCTATGAGAATCAGTGGGATGACTTGTACTTTCTGAATTAAAAAAATTATTTCACGCCTTGATAAGAAATTAGGGATCAAGTTCTTATCCCTTTTTTATATCTTTAACCTCAAAAGTATACTTGTTGAAACAGTCTTTCTAATGAAGTAATTGAGGATGTGGCAAATTTTTTTCCTTTAAATTCAAGCATCTTTGGGAATGATAAATAGTCCATGATAACTGCGAAGTGATGTCCAATCAAACGAAATTCGAATTTCTTTATTC
This sequence comes from Omphalea diandra, assembly GCA_949677035.1. NCBI lineage: Eukaryota > Viridiplantae > Streptophyta > Magnoliopsida > Malpighiales > Euphorbiaceae > Omphalea > Omphalea diandra. Next base: position 8,650 of record CATIWR010005408.1, on the reverse strand, counting down.
CATTTTTTACTACCATTATCTCTGTGAAAGTTGAGTGGTAGTGGAGTTCCGAGTAATTAGTAGAGTTCTGAGTAATTGAATGTTCCAATAGCATAAACATATTTCCTTTTCTTCTTATCATTTTCCTCTAGGAGAATTGATTCTTAGTACTGATCACTTGCATATATATGCAATATTCTTTTTCCCATCGAGCAAATATGAAGTGGTGGCAAATCCTGCATTTCTACTTTAAGAATCTTGATAGCTATTGTCTGTTCTTCTTTCCATGGTGGAGGATTTTTTTCAGCATCTATCATAGTGGATTTTCCTTTCTTATGAATTATGGGACAAAGTCTCTTAAATAATTAGCAATTCTAAGACATTATTGTACCTATTTATGTGTGAGATGTTTGTCATAGAATTTTAACAACTCAGCTATAATATGTGGACTTACTTAGTTCTAGCCATTTGGAAAAAAATTCCTAAGAATTCTATCTCTTTTTAAACCATATGCATTTTGGTTGATGACAACATTACTCTATACTTTTGTTTTCAGCTCAGCAAAATGTGATAGGACTTTTTGATAGGAATCTTGGTCTGCTAAAAAAAGAAAGATATCATCAATATAGATTAAAGTACTATGGAGGATTGACTCATATATCCTTTTTATTGCCTTTTAAAAGAGCGATTGGGCCACTTTTAATCCAAAATGGTATTATTGTTTACTAGTAGTGCATATTGGAAATACAGAAGGTTATCTTGGGTCGGCCTTTTGGCTCAATGCCAAGTTGCTAAAATTCTTCCTTAAGATCAAATTTGGAAGAATACTTTACCTTTGAGAAGTCAATAAACAAGGATGAAATTTTTGTAAGAGGAAATTTATCATCCATTAAAAAGTAATTCAAAGGCTAATAGTCAATAACTAGTCTCTTTTTTCCACGAATGTGTTATGATCTCTTATTTACATAAAATGCTTGACAGGGCCAATTTGATTTAGTTGGCTTAATAATTCCTTGGGCTATAAGTTAATAACATTCTTGATAGGCCAAGGTTAAATCCTTTAGGCTCATTCCTAGATGGGTTTCTTTTAAAGGGTTTATGTCTTCATTTTATTTAAAGGATAAGGAAATGAAGAAATCCATATTGTTCCATAATGGGCCTGGATGTTTGGCTAGGACATCGATATGACTATTTTCATAATAGTAGATTTAGATGTCTTATTGGATTATGGTAAAGGCTAATGGTACTTAGGCTGAAAGTGTTTAGGCCATGAATAGGGAATTCAATGAGGTATAAGGCTATAAATAGTTCTTGAACTTAAGCCTTTTTGGAAGAACTCTTAATTTTGAGAGTTTCAAATAGAGATTACATCAAACAATTAAATCCATATTAGAAAGGTTGAGCCTAAGAGCTAGGTGCGAATCTAACAACCAGGAAAGAACTGAATAGTGATGGCCTTTGTTATGATCAGGCTGGAATGAAAAATTTCTCCATTGGCAACATTGAAATACTTTTTATGAGGCTTCTAATACTTTTTAGGATTTAACATGGACAAATAGGTTTTTGTATCCATGAATGCAACTGCTTTGATATGTTTGTCATACTTTTCTAGAAGAATGTGAACATACGCCAAAGGAATTGGATGACCTTAATTTTCATATTCTTTGGCAATTCTATAGAACAATAAGGCAAAAGAGTTATAGAATTGATTAAGTGGCAATGACTTGTATATTGTTCCTCCATTTCATTTCTAATGAAGAAAAATCTTGTATAGCAAAGACTATTTCTGGTGAAGGTTCACATCAATTAAAAAGTCGGATTCAATGTTAGCATCATCGATGCCAACTGTTATTGAAATTTAAATTTGTTGAATCATTTTTACAGCTTGCCTCAACTTGTTTGGAAAGTTCTTTGCAAAATGACCTTTCTTCCTACACAGATAGCATCTGTTAAACTTCCTTTTTCCTCAAAACTTCTTCCTTTTAAAAAAATGTCATTTCTTTTTTAATGATCTTATGGATCCCTTCATCTTGAAGTAGTGCTTCTTTTTTTTTTTTAAGGGTAGTAGTAGTTCTTTGAATCTCCATTGCATTTATCATTAAATATGCTCTTTTGCATGATATCTTTAATGTAGAATTCTTCTCTCTCTCTAACATCTTGACAATTACCTTTCAGTGCTTACACAATCTTTTTAGGGCTTGTATCATGATTTGATAAATTTTCCTAAAAGACACATCATTCATTGTTTTTTTCTTTTTGTTATATAAAAGATTACATTACTAATGCTAGAGATTCAGGAAGAGAAGTAATGAAGGCTTGCTTTAAAATTAGATTTGACCATCCACTCAGCTAGTAGTACATCTTTGTCATTTTTTGATAATGGAGATCTAAAACCTTTTTTTTTTAATAATGAACAACACTTCATATTAAAATATTCCTTTCGGTCTATCTCTGTAAAGTCTTGTGGTTTTCCAACAAACTCATGATAATAATAGAACAGGAATTTTGATGTGCTGGCACTTTGAAGTACCTTATGCCTTTGATATTCATCCAAAGCTTATTGCCAATCTTGAAGCTTTCTTATGAGCCTTATAGCAAATTCTTCTAAAGCCTTTTTCAATATTACATTTAGTTTTATCATCTGCATATCAATCTATGTCTTAAACTCTTGGAATCTATCTTTATATTCTACTAGAGAGATATCATCCAAAGTGTTCTAGTGGCCTCCTGAAGAAGGAACATAAGGCTTTGGAGCTTTACTAGAATTGGTATGTATATGCTTAGCTGGTGTTTCAATAATATATGGTGGATCATTTATTGATTGTTAGTTAAATGACTGTTGATTTTGAGGATCAGCCATGAGCAGGGTTGGTACTTCATCTCCTTGATATAATGAATCTGACTTGGGTTCTTCTTTTGAAAATTCAAAACCATAAGAGGTTAATGTTTTAGATGGATTGTTCCTTGAAAAATGAATTAACCATGGATCATTCCTTCATCTTCATAATACTTTAATCTACATTGATGATATTCTACTTTTTTCAGTAGACTAAGATTCTCATCAACAAGTCCTATCACATTTTGTTGAGCTGATAAAAAAGTATGAAGTAATGTTATCATCCACCAAGATGCATGTGGCATAAAAGAAGATAGAATTCTTAAGAATGCTTTTCCAAAATGGCTACTACAAACCAAGTTCACATATTAGAGCTAAGCTATTAAAATTCCTTGACAAAGATCTCATGCATAAATATGTACACTAATTTATTGGAGTTGTTAATTATTTGAGAGACTTTGTCCCACAATTCACAAGTAGGCAAATCCACCAAGAAAGATGCTCAAAAAGAATCCTCGACTATGGAAATAAGAACAAACAACATCTGTCGAGATTCTTAAAGTATAAATGTAGGATTTGCCACCACTTCAAATTCCCTCCTCAGGAAAAAGACTACTACAGACAGATGTAAGTAATCACTACTAGGGAGCAATTCGCTTAAAGGAAAAGGATAAATAGAAAAGGATATGTGCTTATACTAGTGGAAAATTCAAAGACTCAGAACTCCACTCAACTTTTAAAGAGATATTGACAATCAAAAATGGAATAAAGAAATTTGAATTCCATTTAATTATGCATCACTTCATAGTTGTCATGGGTTGTTCATCATTTCCAAAGATGCTTAAATTGAAAGGAAAAAATCTACCACATCCTCAATTACTTCATCAGAAAGACTGGTTCAACAAGTATACTTTTGAGATTGAGTATATAAATAGGGATAAGAACCTAATCCCTAATTTCTTATTAAGGCCTCAAACAACTTCTTTAATTCATAAAGAACAAGTCATCCCTCATATTCTCATGGCCTCCTCAACATCCTCCTTTATAACTCATCGACCTTACATAAAAAAAGGAGAACTACTAGAAGTTTAGTTTCCCATAACTAAAACTAAGCTTTCCCACCTGGCTAAAAAATAAGTCCTAATTTACTATTCTTTATTAGTAAAGATGTTTGGTCTAGTTTTCCTTAATATACTGAGTTTTCACCCTGATTACCCTTTCCCAAAAATCTATCTGTTCCTAGATTTTTTCACAGGGAATGATGGACGGTCCTAGCTAGAAGAATTCATCATATTTCTATGGTATTTCTATCACCTATATACCATAGCAGTTAAAATACATCCTTACCATCTTTGGTCCTATCTCACAGAGATAAAAAGGAAAACAAAGGAAAATTAGCATATGGTTACTCTCCTAGAATGGTTTCAATCCTTACACTAATGGATCTATATTTGCCATACCAAGTTCAAATATGTTGAATCTTAGATAGACTATCATAAAAGGGCAATTTATACTCTTCATAGACTTTGTCTGGTAGGAGCTTCAGGAACAGGAAAAAGGCATGTCTCCAATTTTATGGAGAAAACTAGTTCTCACTCTGTGATGGACTTGACCACCATAAACAATTAAGAGAGTTTCGACGATTCATATGTGGACAAAACAAAGTAAACCCCAAAGAGAAATTGTTGTCCTTCTCAAAAGATGCTCCATGGGATTGCTTGCCAACTAGATATCATAAGAATCTTATTGTAGAAAAAAAATAGTGGCTTAAAGCACCTAGACCACAATGCCTCCAAATTGACTTGACTTTAAAAAGAATATATTATATATCCAGACTCACAAGACCCATATGACTACTACTATATGAGACATGTTGAACCAGTAGACATGGACTCCATTAACAATGTTGACTCAAACTATCACAACATGAACATGTATCCATTACATAAGCCAATAATTAAGTGATAGTCGGCTATATTATGCCTTTGTAAAATAAGTCTATTAAAAGGTGTGAAAGTATTTATAATAGTAAAGCATGTAATTGCTTTTACTTTAGTGGTTTATCTTTAATATTTTCCAATTATAAGGATAAGATTCAATCTTATCTTTTGTACTTGTGTGTCTTTGCTCCATTTATATAAAAACCATCAATGTGTATTTAAAAGGTAGAAAACACTTTCCTTAGACACTGCCTATTATCATTAAACCATGATTTTCTAAACTTTACTTGCCTAAGGTTTTACACATATCACTAATCTTTTTCTCAATCCTTATATTCACCTTCTGTTACTAGTTTTTCCATATATGGAGTACTAAGAGGACAGGTGATTTGTTGAGGACTAGGTGATATCCATTGTTTAGCATCAGTCATAATTGTATTACATGCATGTGCTAAATTAGTACTCAAAGCCACATTATTGATTATTTCAAAATGAGAGTTAGTTGATATGTTTAGAGCTATAGGCATACTTCCACTATGGAAAATCCAGTTGAAAACTACACTTTTTCCTCAACTTGCTCACAATATACACCCACTATCCCTTTAGCCGTTATCCACCAACCTTTAAAAATCATCTTCTTGTAAGAAAAATTAGATGTATGAACTTAGTTATATCCCAGATAATCAAAAAGTCTAAGACACCAGTTCCTTATTCCTGAATCCTTATGATGCTTTCTCTAAACAAAGAGGATCATGGACCTGTTCCATCAAATCTTTAATTAAACAACCATAAAAAATATTAAAGAATATGTTTAATCTTCTAACTTTTACTAGTGTACTATTCAAGCTACAATAGAAGAATAATTCATATGTCTCGAAATCCCACCAGAATTCTTACATCAATAGATATCTCAGGGTTATTCCCATATCCATTTTGACGCTATAAGATTGGTTGTCTCCTATCATGGCAGAAAAAGGGCTACATGTCCTTACAAAAATAGGTCTTTTAGATACTAGGTATCTTTAATACCAGTATGCGGTCATTAGAACTATTGAGACCTGTCTAAATGTCGGATCTATCGTGTTCAATTTCTACCCAAACTTTAATCTAGCCTTGAGTGATCCCCATGTTCTTTCAGCTTTGAAAGTACAAATCCAAATCACTGGAGTCCCCCAAGTGCCTCTACTACTACAACAACTCCACTGCTAGATGATTTATTGGATATAGAATCATGAGTTAGATTTGTCTCTTCCTCATGCTAATGATGCTTTGTTAATTGTTATGGACACCCAAAATGCTCCCATATGTATTCATGTTCCAAGTTATATTTTCATAAAATAACTCCTAAACCTATTGCTAAAAAAGTTGGTAATAAGTTATGAAAATGCATGAAAATACTAAGTTAGTCTAATCAACAAAACTAGTATTTTCAAGAGAGTTGGTGGGACAGTCAAAATAAGGTTCGTGAAGTCTTCCTCACTTTCATCTTCTACATCATCAGTCTTTTCAACTCAGTTTATGATGTGCCCTTATGAACCTGAAGATGATGCCCCAATAGTCCATTTCAAAGTAGATGGAACTCTTGTTTATACTTTTAAGAGAAATGGACTCTACTAGTTTGACACATGCTATTGTAATGATTGCTACTATGACCTCGATGATGATGAAGTCGAAGAAGTCTAGAAAGGGGAAAAGGAATTTGGGAATGTGTGTTAAGTCATATCTTAAATGAAGGTACGAAGAAGGTGACCCATCACTTCATTTACTTAATGAACCTTCGGGCAAGTATGATTACTTCGTTCAATATGGCCCAAGTAACAGTCACTCCTACCTCACCAATAGAATCCTCATTTTCTCCACCTCTATCAGCACCAAAGACAATAGCTAAACCAAAATATGTTTTAGCCCTCAAATGGATCAAGAAAGAATCACCTCTTCCTCCTATGCCATTACCATATCTTAAACCAATCCTTTGAATATGCAAGATCCAATAACCCTTCACCTTAATTTATGAAGAAAAATTTCCACCACTTATAGACCATACCAATCCAAATACCCAAAGTAAGAAGTATGGCCCAAATAAAGAACCGTATTGGAGTAGACTCAAAAAGGCAACCTTTTTAAATTATACCAGCTAAAGTACTTCTGAATTGGCAATCAGAGAATGCCTAGGCTTATAATAAGATTCTTAAGAAAATAGAATCCAAGGTGGATCAAGTTTCTATTCAAATGCAGCAAATAGATGTCAAGGTTTCGGGCCAGCAAAAAGAAGTTTATTCTTTAATGTTGAGACTTCAATCTTAAATCGAAGAAAAACATAATAAAGTGGGAAAAATGATTAAGCAAAGGGTTTATTCCTCTGATTTAAGCCAAAAGATAGTTGAGATATAGAGATTGAAAAGCTAGCTCACTCACATAAAAGAGTATATAAAATGTCAGACTTTCTAGATAACTTATTATCAATATACACCTCAACCATCATCATATAATCCCTTTGAGATCCTTTTACTAGCCTTTACACAATCAAAACCAACGCCTGTAACCCTCTCTATACACCAACATCAGCTGATCTTGAACATCTAGGTCTTCCTACTGACCTTTTTTATAAGAAGTTTATATCAGGAAAATTCTCGTTGAACCTTAAGCTAAAACCCACTATAAGAACCAAAGAATCTTTAATGCAAATGTCTTTTTCCACTGAATCTATTGAAAAACCCACACCTCTAAAAGTCTAAAATTCACCTGGCAACATGATGATAAACCCTATCTCAGACTACCTAGAAAAAGCCACAACCTTAATCCCATCCTTTTTCATGGTTAATTCCTTTTCAAGGAATGATCCATCTAAAACATCTACCTTTTTTGCCTCTGAATTTTTAGAAGAAGAACATGGGTATGATTCATCAAATGAAAGAGATGAAGTACCAACCCAATTCATGGTTAATCCTTAAAATCAATTGTCATCTAATCAACAGTCAATAAATGATCCACTATCTACTATTGAAACACTAGTTGAGCATATGGATACCAGTCCTGGTGAAGCTCCAAAGCCTTATATTTCTTCTTCAAGACATCACTGGTTTACTTTTGATGATATCTCTCTAGCAGAATACAGAGATAGATTTGAATAATTTAAGGTATGGATTGATACATAGATGAAAAAACCATATGTGGCATTGAAGAAGGTTTTAGAATAATTTGCTACAAGGCTCACAAGAAAGCTTCAAGATTAGCAACAAGCTATGGATGAATATTTAAGGCTTAAGGCACTTTAAGATGGGGATAGGGGATACATATCCAAATAATGGGATCATCATGTAATGAACTTAAATAGATAAAAAAAAAAAAAAAAACATGCATTATTTGGCTTTCTTCACCTACAAAAATGAACACATATTAGTCCATAATACATAGGTCAAATGGAAAGAAAAAAAGTTAGTGCATGAACAATATAAATAAATTAAATGAACTCAAAACATAAGAGATGAATACAATACATATTGTCATCTTTCCCCTGCAAAAGGTGCCTAGATATGCATATAAGTTCATAATATCACATTTTCACATAATCAACCACAAGCGAAGAGAATAGAAATGCATAAATTATGAACATGAAAAGAAGAGAACATGCAATGCAAATCATTTAGAGGATGTAGAGTGGTCTTAAACAAAAATTAACCATAAAAGGGATCCTAGGATTAATGAATGCTCACCCAATGTAGCTTTAAAAAAGCATGGCATCCATAGCACTATTTGTAACGACCATTTTCATTTACATAACTCATATCATTCATGTTCAAAATACATATGCATATAGGTTTTATCCATCCTACACATAATCAAACATTTACTTGATGCACATCTATGTATATGACACCAGAAGAGAGAGAGTTTG
>CATIWR010005384.1:0-11211 GCA_949677035.1 Omphalea diandra | reverse complement strand
GACATGCAAAAGCTAAGAGAATCCTAATGGCCTTTAGTCTTGCAACGGGGATAAGGTCTCATCATAATCTATTCCTTCCTCTTGGTTGTATCCTTTGGCAACCAATCTAGCCTTATTTCTAGTAATGAGACCTTGCTCATCTAACTTGTTCCTAAACACCTAGTTACAACCTATAATTGGGTGTTCTTTAGGCCTAAGAACAAGTTCTCATACCTTGTTTCTCTCAAATTGATTGAGTTCTTCTTGCATAGCAAGTACCCAACACTCATCATCAAGAGCCTCGTCAATTGACTTTGGCTTAAGTTGAGAAACAAATGCAAGATTATTATCTAAGAGTTGAGATCTAGTACTTACACCCTTAGAAGTATCACCAATGATTAGGTCCTTGGGGTGATACTTGGAGAATCTCCAATATTTGGGTAGATTTTGTCTTGGCTCAATTTCTTATTGATGTTGATGTTGGTCTTCATCTATTCTTGATGAATCACCTTCTTCCTTTTCTTTATCAACTCTGATTGTAGAGTCATCCAATTCCAACTTTTCAAGATCACCTATAAGATCATCAACAAAAATACCTTTCCCAAGACCAAGTTTACTAGATTCATCAAAAACAATGTTCATAGATTCTTTAACTACCATTGTACTTTTGTTAAAGACTCTATATGCTTTACTTGTGGTGGAATAACCCAAGAAGATTCCTTCATTTGTTTTGGAATCAAAATTTCCAAGATTATCCTTGGTGTTCAAAATATAGGACTTACATCCAAATACTCTTAGGTATGAAATTTTGGGTTTTCTACCATTCCAAAGCTCATAAGAAGTTTTATTGAGAATGAGTCTTTTGAAAACTCTATTTGCAATATAACATGAGGTATTAATGGCTTTAGCCCAAAAGTAATTTGGTAAGGAATACTCATTGAGCATTGTCCTAGCCATTTCTACCAAAGGTCTATTTTTCCTCTATACAATACCATTTTGCTGTGGTGTTCTAGGAGTTGAAAAATTATGAAAAACTTCATTCTCTAAATAATAATTTTCAAATGATTCATTTTGAAATTCCTTTCCATGGTCACTTCTAATAAAAGATATGAAGTAACCTTTTTTATTTTGAACTCTTTTTGCAAAACTTTTGAAAACATCAAAAGAATCATTCTTATGAGATAGAAAAGATACCCATGTGAACCTAAAGTAGTCATCTACAAAGACTAGCACATACAGTTTTCCACCTAAGCTAGCACTTCTAGTAGGTCCTATTAAGTCCATATGGATAAGTTGAAGTGGTCTAGATGTACTTACAACATTTTTGGCTTTATGAGAGGCATGGTGTTGCTTTCCCATTTGGCATGGACCATATGTCTTGTCCTTGGAGAATTTTAGCTTGGGAAGCCCTTCCACTAACTTTCCATTGGTATAGGCTTTGAAGAAGATCCATGCTTGCATGTCCAAGCCTTCTATGCCACAACCAAGCTTCATTGCTCAAAGACATATGACATTTAAAAGATTGGTTAGCCAAATTCTCTAAGTCAATTGAGTAGGTATTGCCTTGCCTTTCACCCTTGAAAATGACTCTATCATCCACCAAAGTGGTGACTCGGTATTACCTTTGTCACACAATTGACTTACACTTAATAAATTATGTTGTAGGCCACTAACTAAAATAACATTATCAATTAAAGAACATCCATTCTTACCAATGGTTCCAATGCCAATTACCTTACCCTTGGAATTGTTACCAAATGTGACATCTCCACCCTCTTTTTCTTTCAATGCCGTGGATAGCTTTCTATTTCTAATCATGTGCTTGGAACATCCACTATCCACATGCTAATTGTTTGATTTGGAGGTTGTCACATTCCCCTACACAACAAAAGTGAGTTATCTTTTCTTAGGTACCCAAGCATACTTGGGTCCTAGAGGGTTAGAGTTTGAAGGGTTCTCTAATTTGAGGTAAGCCTTCCTAATGAAACAATGAATGTTAACATGCCCATATTTCATGCAATAATGACATTGGAGTTTAGACTTAGGAGTCTTTCTCCTTTGCACATATTTGGTATGAGTAGGGGGCCTTCTCATACCATGTTAATGTGAATGCATGCATGAACATGTATGATGAGTCGGAGTAGAAAATTTTTTATGAGGATGACCATGCTTTTTGTTGTAAATGTAGGCATGGTTAACTTTTTGAGTCTTGGCTCTAGAGCTTTGGGGAGCCTTCCTTTTGCCTTTAGGCATAGAAGGCTTAGTGCTAGGAGCACTTTTCTTCCTAATTACCTCAAAACTTGAGGTTTGAGGTTGTGAAACTCTAACAAATGTAGTTTGAGATGATAAGGAGGCTCCATTGAAGCCTAAACCATATCTAACTAGTGGTGGTCTTTGTGACACAATCAATGTGTCCAAGGCTTCTTTTCCTTTGTAGAACTTAGATATTGAGCTTCTAAGCTCAATGACTTCTCCTTTAAAAGTGTCATTTTCCTTCCTTAATGAAGCCATATAAGAAGCTGAAGAGGAAAGTCTTTCTACTGAATTTTTGAGTTCTTCATTAGAAGTCCTAAACTCATTAACAAGATCACTAAGAGTCATGTATTCATCTTCTAATTTTGAGCACCTTTTCTCATAAGTTTTTACTTGTGACTTGTACTTGTCATATCTCATGGTTAGAGCCTTTAGAAGCTCTTCATCTATCTCATTAAATTCAAAATCAGAATTAGAATGAGAAGAAGTACTTACCTCGTTTGAAAGATCTTCTTATGCCATGAAGCATATGTTGGCAACCTCTCCTTCTTCTTCTTCTTCACTTGAGCTATCATCCTAAGTTGCTAAAAAAGTTTTCTTTTTTTCCTTGTCCCATCTCTTCTTCTTCTTTAATTTGGGACATTCATACTTGATGTGGCCTTGCTTGCCACATTCATAACAAGTGACTTCATTGGATTTCTCTATTGGATTAGGAACTATCTTCTTGAAGCCTTTTCTTTCCTTTCTTCTCTTGATCAACATCGGTTAGAACCTTTCCAATTTTCGGATTTGACTCTTGTATACTGCAAACTCTAGCGCCAAATTTATCTAGAGGTAGAGTTTTAAGGATTTTTGTGTTTACCTCATAGATAGTAAGAGTTCTTCCAAATTTCTTCGTGTTAGTGATAATGGACGAGAGCCTGTTTGTCATTTCTGTGATGCTCTCATTGTCTTTCATTATGAAGAGTTTCCATTCGGTGACATACATTTCCAAATGGCTTGACTTGACTAGAGTTGTGCCTTCATGATAGTTCTCTAGAGTCTTCCAAATGGCATGAGCTGTTTAACAGTGTTGCACTCTTCCAATCTCTTTTCTAGAGAGTGAGCTTAGAAGAATGACCATTGCTCTCTTGTTCTTGCCATTTGATTTTTGGTGTGCTTCAACCCATTCATCCTTTGGGATTAATTCTTCATTACCATCCATAACCCTGGTGGGTGGCTTCCATTCCTTGATGACCATATCCCAAAGGTCCACCACATCTATGTCAAGATAGATCTCTATCTTATATCTGTTCCATCAAAGTATGGCTTGAGGTGTGAGTGGATTCCCTCTTATGCCATGATCTTTGTTCACCTAATGAAGGTTTGATTGTGAATTGAGCCTCTAATACCACTTATTGGCCCTAAGCACCAAGAAGGGGGGGGGATTGAATTGGTGTATAAAAATTAAAATTAGAAAGAAAGAGAAGAAATGAGATAAGAAGAACACAAGATTTATAGTGGTTCAGGTGTAATTTACCCTATGTCCACTCCCCAATTCTTCAAAATTGGGTATTCCACTATCTTTCAAAGTGTTTTCAAGCTTATACCCAACTTTTACACTTGTGTTTTGAAGGCACACACAATAACCTATACACTTGTGTTTTTAGGCTTACACAACAACCTTTATAACTTGTGTTTTAACAAGCTCACATAACAACCTCTCTTAGTGTTTTAACAGGCTCACATTATAACTTATTACCAATGGTGTTTGTGCTCACACCCAATAATGACTTAAAGAATAGAAAAGAGTGAGTAGCAAAATTGCAAGAGTTTAGGTATAAAGTTATTAATTCTCTTGCATTTACATTTGTTTGGTGATGTATTTATAGCCTCTACCCATCAAAGAGACGTTGCAATAAAACTAGTACAAAATCATCAAAGTATGCTAGATAAATTTTTGCATTAAATGCTTGATAGTCATTTCGCGATCGTGAATTCCAAATTCCATAAGAAAAACCCCGTTTGTGTCTAACGGCTAGTCTACGTGGCAGCTTCTGATTAGTTCACAAAAAAAATATAGCCGTTGCCTTTCACCTACTCTCAAAAGTAGCGGTCGCGATTTATCTTGTATAGGATGCAACTCTGGACGTGAATTCCTCTATCAAAAGTGTTCACTTTCTTCTTTTGGGTTCGCAGTTACTACCAACAAGTTCCCCTCATGATTTTTGACTTTCAACGGTTACCTAGGACACTTGTCAAGCTGTGATTGTAGATTTGATTGCATCTTGAGTTACTTTAAAATTCATGGTCGAGACTGAGGCAAGCTTTGCACTACGAATTCGTCTGTCACTTTTGGTGTTTTTCTTTTGGATGAATTGCGATCGAGAATTACTCTATAATTTTATTTGTCTCAACTTCTAGCAAGTCTTCTAATGAATCGTGATCGCGAATTCTAAATTGCGATCGCGATTTAAAAGTTACTTCACATACTTTGAAGATTAAGATTTCTATCCAACTTTTAACTTAAAAACTTTCATAAGAACTGCAAAACAACACTAAGTAGAAATATTAAAAATGATCAATCCCCTTTGTCAAGATCAAAAGAGGCCCAAGACTTAGGGTTAACTACCTTAGTCCAACAGAGACCAAATACATTTTGTGGTTGCTAAATACTTAGCGACTAAGGTTTTAATGACCACATTTTGTGGTAGTTTAAACATTTTTTTTGTACTAAACCCTTAAGACTAAGAAAGTCAACAATCTTATATATGATAGTAGAGGAAAATGTCATGGGTGCAATGTTAGTTTTAAAAAATGAAACAGGGAATGAACATGCTGTGAATTATCTGAGCAAAAAGCTTTTGTCTTACGAACATAAGTATAACCAAGTGGAGAATACTTGTTTGGTGTTGGCATGTGCCACGAGAAAATTAAGGCACTATTTCCATTCATACTTCACAGAGGTGGTGCCGAAGCTTAACCTAGTCAAATACTTGTATAAGGCCCTCTACTCTGACTGAAAGATTGGCAAAGTCATTGATATTGCCACTGAGTTTGATATCAAGTATGTGAACAAGAAAGTGATCAAAAGATGGGCAGTCACAATGTATTTGGCATAACAACCTCTTCAAAAGGGAGAATTGAAACTTCCTCAATTCCTTGATGAAGAATTAGGAGTGATCGAGCCATTAGGTTAGAGAATGTATTTCGATGGGACAATGATAAAAAAGGAGTAGGTGTAGGAGTGATTTTGATTTCACTAGAAGGGGAACACTTATTGTGGCAAAAAAGCTTAACTTTAAGGTAACCAACAATATGGTTGAGTACAAAGCTTGTGCAATTGGGCTGGATCATTTGATGCAATTGAGGGCGAAAATCGCTGAAGTGTTAGGGGATTCATTATTGGTTATCTCTCAGGTGACAGATGAGTGGGAATTAAAGGAAGAACAATTAGGTCGATAATTGTAGCATTTAAGGAGGATGACACATAATGTTCAAAAAAATCATATTTCATCATCTACCATAGGAAAATAACATGATGGCTGACGTTATAACAATTTTGGTTTTTGTGTGGGATGGACAGAAAATGATGCCATTAAAGCCTCTTATCACACTCAGATCTACGACACCATGTCATGTCGACAAAAGGGTAGTACAAGTGTTAGTGGAGAATCGCCCTTGGTACTATGACATACAAAGGTATCTAAAAAGTGATGAATATACTAATGGTGCTGAAAAGAGAGATAAGAAGATGATTTTGAGAATAGTGTCATAATTTATAGTCCATGATAGTGTGATATACAAGAGGATGCCTGATAGGATTCACTTGAGATGCTTAGTAGAGGAAGAGGCGGACAAAGTCGTGGATGACGTACATGTGAGAATTTGTGGTCTTCATATGAATGGGAAGGCATTGGTAAAGAAAATTCTAAGGCGGGGACACTACTGGACCACAATGGAGAATGACTATATTCAGATGGTTCAAAGTTGTCATCAATGTAAGGTTCATGGTAGCCTCTATCATTTGCCACAAACTGAATTACAAAATCTGACTTCACCTTGGCCATTTACAATCTAAGGTATTAACATGATTATGGAAATTAGACCAATTTCTACAAGGGGCTATAAGTACATTGTAGTGGCAGTATGCTGCTTTTCGAAATGGGTATAAGCTAAAGCCTTCAGTAAGTTAGAGGTTAAGTAAATGGGTGGATTTATTGAGAAGAATCTTGTATATTGATATGGTTTACAACACATTGTTACAGAAAATGAAGACCATTTTCAAGCCAAAGTTAGGGTAATCTTCGAGAAATATGGGGGAAATCACCATAAATCGTCACTATACAGGCCACAAGCTCATGGGGGAGTTGAGGATAGCTAATAAGAATGTAAAAAATATTCTTACAAAACTGATCAAAATGTACAGGGATTGGTTAAATAAGTTACTATTTGCCTTATGGGATTATCGAACTATAATAAAGACGTCGACTGGAATGACGCCATATTCTTTAGTGTACGGGATGGAGGCGATATTATTGATTAAGCTAGAAGTGAGGTCTTTGGTTGAGTCTAAGGTTCCTAAATACAAATGGTAAGAAATGGATTCGAACAGTTATCCTTGTTAGATGAGAAAAGGTTGAAGGCCCTTTATCACATCCAATTGTACTAGGCTAAATGGCTCGTGCATTTAACAAAAAGGTTAAGCCATGTATGATAAAGGTTGGCGATCTAGTATTAAAGGTAGTCAAACCACAAACCTAGGATCCTCAAGGGTATTTTCAAACTGAATTAGGAAGGCCTTTATGTGGTCAAACAGATCTACATAGGTGGTGTAGTGAAATTATTAGATATGGATGAGAATGAGTTCACTAAACTAGTAAATCAAGATAGGCTGAAGACATACTTTGTATAAAGTGTGAGAAAAGTAAAGTAGCTTATTAAGTCGAAAACCTGAAAGGGCGACTTAGGAAAAATTAGGGCATAAAATCATAAAGCAAAATAAAAAGAAAAAAAAATAACTCACTAAGTTGAAAACCTAAAAGGGTGACTTAGGTAAAAGTTAGAGTAAAGAAAAGAAAGGGAAAAAAAAGATATGCAAACAAGGTAAAGGTTGAGAGAGTGTGATTGATAACTAAGATAATAATGACAGAGCAGTTGAGCTACAAAAGAAAAGATATGGGTAAAGGATAAGGAACTGACTAAGCAAAGGCATTGGTCAAGAAGATTAGATGTTCTAATGTGTCACTATTAAAAGTAGTAGTCATGTATTCCATTAATGTGTAATGTGCAAAATGTAAATAGTCCATGTTAAGCGCAACATCAAAAGAAAACACCTGCACATAATTAAAGTAAATTTGGTTAAACACGTCCTTGAACCTAGAATCATATATAAAAAAAGGTCATCTTCCAAGAAAGATTATTGTTTATTATCTTTTGGCAGGATAAGGAGCATATATGTAACTCTAGAGTCCACCATGTAGCTCTCATCATCCTTAAGGTAGGGTGTTAGTTGTATGCCCTAGGTCAATGCTTATAATGAATATTTTCTTCATAATGTCATGGTTGCAATTTTATTAAATATCTCTTTTATATTTTGATTGCGGCTAAATTATAAATTTCATGAATAGTTAATTTTACCTAATGTATGAGACTTGATAGTCAAACCTTTATGTGAAAAGAATTCTATTCTAAATTGTTCCTAGTAGGTCATTATTGTTGGGATAATAATAAATGAAGACAAGTATGTGTTTGATTAATGACTATGTTTTACTAGTTATGGATATGTGATATTAAATCAAACACATAGATACATGTTTAAGAAATATTATATTAAACTGACTCGCTATAAGAATACTGTACAGATTAATAGTAACAAGTGATTCTCATGCAATAGTATTAACTTAATCCTCTAACTTGAAAATCATTATAGATTCTAGCATAATGAACTTCATGTTTTTGATATAATCAAACATTATTGTTGGACTAGGTTGGTTAAACCTATGTCGTAAAACTCTTTTGATCTTGACAATGGAGATTGATTAGTTTTAATGCTTTAATTGAGTGTTGTTTTGCAATACATAAGATTTATCTTCATTGAAAGTTGGATGGAAATCAAAATCTCCATCTTTTAGAAGAACATCCAAAATTGCGGTCGATATCCCCTAAACCATGATCGCGACATTGCTATTAGGATGGATAGAGAGCAAATTCACAGTCGCAACTCAGCTAAAGAAGCATTGGTTGATTCACAGAAGAATTTGTAGTGGCTTTTGTGTTATAGGTCACGACCATAAATTTCATATTGACAAAAGAGGGAACTAAAGCCACAACTTCGACATGCCAAGTGTCCAACGCAACTGTTAGAAATAAAAAATCGAGAGGGCAAAGATTTGGTCACGATTGTGACTAAAGAAGTTGTAGTTTCCTCACTAAATAAAGGAATTCACAGTCTCAATCGTGCCCAAGATAAAGCTAGCTCAAGACTGCAACTTTTAAGTAATTGGTTGAACACAACGACTATATTTCTTAGACAATTAATGGATAAAAGACATGTGGACGAGCTGTTAGACATAGAATGGGATTCTTTGCTATGATTTTAGGCTCCTCAGTGCAAATTGAAACTCGTGGTCGCGAAATGAGAATAACGATTGCGACTTCCGCTTGACAAGCATTTAATGCAAAATCTACTAAGCACAACTTAGAGATTTGGGGATAGTTTTTGAGTAACGTCTCTTTGATAAATGTTAGGTTACAAATACTCCACCAAACTGATGTAAATGTAAGATAATTCAATTAATTATAACCAACTCTTGCCAATTTGCTACTCATTCTTTTACTCTTCTTTATGTACTATTGATTATTTGGTGTGGGCAATAAACACCTTTGTAAGTAGGTTGAGAGTTAGCCTAGATTCTAAAACTCTTGTAAGAGGTTAAAGTGTGAACCTATCTAAAACACTTGTGAGAGATTTTTTGATGCAAACAGCCAAGGCAGGTTAGCAAAGGATCCACTTCAACTTTAAGGCCCAATCACAAGGGGAAGGCTAAAGAAATTTAAGAAGGTAATTAGAGCATTCATGCAACAAGGAGTTACCCTTGGATTAGCCCAAAAAGAGCAAAGGATGCGTGAAATCCAATTAAAAGCTGATGGGAGCTTAAACTCTTTAAATGGAGCAGTTAACTTAATACAATGGAGCCCAACTTATGGAGAGCATCAAATCATGACCCAATTTGGCCAAGGCATGTAAAAAGAAGCCCAAGGCATGTAAAAGGAAGCCCAAGTCATGTAAGCAAGGAAATAAGGCCCAAAGTCAAACATTCTTGCAAGATTTCCTTAGTTGGCAATATTTCCTAATGCAATTGGGATTTCCTCATTAGGTTAAATCCTTTTCCTTTTCTATTTAGGAAGAGTTATTCTTTAGTTAGGAAAGTATCTTGGTCTAATCTTGTAGACCAATCATAATGTTTCTTTAGTTTTCCTATTTAGTTTAAGATTGCCTTTTCCTTATTACATTAGGAAATACTAAATTCTGTTAGGACTGTAAACCAAATGCTAATTGGTTTTGGCTTAAGCATTGTAAGGATATAAATAGCCCTCATATTCTGCCAAGAGAAAAATTCAATCAATATTAATTATTATGAGAAATTTTGCTTATGAGATTAAATTCTCTTCTTGAGTGGACTTGGTGAGATTGTTGAGTCAAGGCTTAATAATTTCACAAACTTGTTAATTCCGATCTTAAATTGGCTTGGTTAATTTAAGGTTTAAGTTAACACAACTTTGAATCTTTATAACTTAGGTTGCTAGAAACAAGTATTTAAAGAAGAAAACAAATTAGAAACATAAAAACAATACTTAAAACAAAAAGAACTATGCCTAGAACACATAAAACAAGCACAAACATCTAAACAAGAATTAGAAAACTCCCTTTTACATAAATTTTCAACCTCACTCTTCAATTTAGCACCATTATCAAAAGTAGTATAAGTTAGGTTGCCTTGCTTACTAGGCACCTCCATTAAAAACCAGTCTTCATAACCTTGCAAAAGAGACACAAAAGCACTATACAAAAGATTGTAAATTTTGGTAGTAGTGTAATACATCCCTTTGAACAAAAATATGGTTGTGGTCTTGGAAGAATTGGTTTTAATCTCACCACTCTCTTTTAATATAAGGGCTTTCTTATGCACACCCTCTCCTTTTGCATACATATCACTAGGGTTTAGTGCATCCTCTCTAACCTCTCCTTTTACCACTATAAGCTCACATCTCTCTTTTGTTTTCACACAACTCTCCTTTTGCTGCGCAATAGTTTTTTCTTTTTCACTCTCATGTGCACTATCTCTCTCTTTTTTAATTTCTTTTTCTTTTAGCTCGTCAGTAAGTACATCATCATGTATGAGATTTATAATTTGAACATTGGAACAAACTTCTAATGGTGATGTCTTATCATTATGTAAACTAGTACTGTCACCATTCTCTAATACAATCTCTTTATTTGCACAGTTGTGTTCAAAATCTTAGCTTTTAATACTTGTATCATCATGTAAAGAAGAAGATTGAATATCCATCGTGCCTCTAGAAATAAGAATCTCATCGTTAATGATACCCTTTTGATGTTTCTTTTTGGCTCACCTCATGCTTACCTCCTCTTTTTGGTAGCATTCTTTATTACCTTTTGAATTGAACAAGCCTCTTTTTATTCCAAATTGATTTCCTATGATTAGCTTCACCTCTTTCCAAATGGAAATAAGGTCTTCTCCATAATACCTTCTATTTTATTGTACTTGATCCCACCATTCCAATGTTTTACCTTCAAAACTATCAATAACAGTTATTACCATGGTTTCTTCAAAATAGTTATAACGTTCAAACTCAAGCTCCCTCTTCTTTTCCCATGCTAGGTACTCTTTAGGACCACCTTTTCAATAGAATTTTGTCATTTTTGGCTTGTAGTTGTTATTGCAAGCTCGGCTCACCTTATGGTTTAGATTTGAA
>CATIWR010005363.1:0-29955 GCA_949677035.1 Omphalea diandra | reverse complement strand
GAAGCAACATCATGCCTCTCATAAAGCCAAAAATGTTGTAAGTACCTCTAGACCTCTTCAACTTATCCATATGGACTTAATAGGACCCACTAGAAGTGCTAGCTTAGGTGGAAAGCACTATGCTCTAGTCCTTGTGGATGACTACTCTAGGTTCACTTGGGTATCATTTCTAGCTCATAAGAATGATTCATTTGATGCTTTCAAAAGTTTTGTCAAAGGATTCAAAATGAAAAAGGTTACTTCATATCTTCTATTAGAAGTGACCATGGAAAGGAATTTCAAAATGAGACATTTAAAAATTATTGTTTGGAGAATGAAGTTTTTCATAATTTTTTAACTCCTAGAACACCATAACAAAATGATGTTAAAATAGAACATTAGTAGAAATGACTAGAACAATGCTCAATGAGTATTTGTTACCAAATTACTTTTAGGCCAAAGCCATTAATACCTCATGTTATATTGCAAATAGAGTTTTCAAAAGACCCATCCTCAATAAAACTTCTTATGAGCTTTGGAATGGTAGAAAACTCAAGATATCAAACCTTAGAGTATTTGGATGTAAGTGCTATATTTTGAACACCAAGGATAATCTTGAAAATTTTGATTCTAAAACTAACGAAGGTATCTTCTTAGGATATTCCACCTCTAGTAAAGCATATAGAGCCTTTAACAAAAGTTTAATGGTAGTTGAAGAATCTATGAATGTTGTTTTTAATGAGTCTAGTAAACTTGATATTGGGAAAGGTATTTCTATTGATGATCTTTTAGGTGATCTTGAAAAGTTGAAATTGAATGATTATACAAGAAAAGTTGATAAAGATAAAGAAAAAAGTGATTCATTAAGAGTAGATGAAGACCAACATCATCAATAACAAGTAGAGCTAAACCAAGATCTATCTAAAGATTGGAGATTTTCCAAGTATCACCCCAAAGACTTAATCATTGGTGATACTTCTAAGGGTGTAAATGCTAGATCTCAACTTCATCATTTAGATAATAATCTTGCATTTGTCTCTCAACTTGAGGCAAAATTAATTGATGAGGCTCTTAATGATGAGAGTTGGGTACTTGCTATGCAAAAAGAACTCAACCAATTTGAGAGAAACAAAATATGGGAACTTGTCCCTAGGCTTAAAGAACACCCAATTATAGGTTGTAAGTAAGTGTTTAGAAACAAATTAGATGAGTAAGGTTTCATTACTAGAAACAAAGCTAGATTGGTTGCCAAGAGATACAACCAAGAGGAAGGCATAGATTATGATGAAACCTTTGTCGTCGTAGTAAGATTAGATGCCATTAGGATTCTCTTAGCATTTGCATGTCATATGAATTTCAAACTTTTTCAATTGAATGTGAAAAGTGCTTTTTTGAATGGCATGATAAAGGAGAAAGTTTATGCTGAACAACCTCCTGGTTTTGAGTCTCATTGTTTTCCAAACCATGTTTTCAAATTGAACAAAGCCTTATATGGATTCAAACAAGCTCCAAGAGTTTGGTATGAAAGACTTAGTTCATTTCTCTTCAAAAATGATTTTGAGAAAGGAAAGGTGGACACCACACTTTTTGTCAAAAAGCACAAGCATGATACTTTAATCGTTCAAATATATGTTGATGATATTATCTTTTGTGCTACTAATGAATCTCTTTATGAGGATTTTGCTAAGTGCATGACTAGAGAATTTGAAATGAGCATCATAGGAGAGCTCAAGTTCTTTCTCAGTCTACAAATCAAGTAATCTAAGGAAGGGATCTTCATCAACCAAGCCAAGTACATAAAGAAGATGCTAAAGAAATTTGGCATGGATGGTTGCAAAGTACCTAAAACTCCAAAGAGCAGTATCATCAAGCTAGATAAGGATGAATCGAATATGGTGGCAGTTGAAAAGAGATATCGAGGTATGATCATATCTCTACTTTATCTTACTGCTTCTAGGCCAGATATCATGTTTAGTGTTTGCATGTGTGCTAGGTTCCAATCCTTTTGTAGAGAATCTCATTTGAATATTGTTAAAAGGATCTTTAAGTGTTTGCATGGCACAATACACTTAGGACTATGGTATCCTAGGGATTCTTCATTTAGTCTCATAAGGTATTTGGATGTGGATTATGCTGGTAGCTTATTAAATAGAAAAAGCACTTCTGAGACTTGCCAATTTAAAGGTGAATGTCTAGTTTCTTAGTTTCGTAAAAAGCAAGTATCGATTGCCTTATCCACTATGGAAGCCAAGTATGTGCCGGCGGGTTATTGCTGCACCTAAGTTCTTTAGATGAAACAATAATTGAAGGATTTTGGCAAAGTAGTCGTTCACATTTCCATTAAATATGATAACACAAGTGCTATTAATCTCTCTAAGAATCCCATCCATCACTCTAAGAGCAAACACATAGACATTAGACATCATTTTATTGGAGATCATGTCCAAAAGGTGATGTTGTGTTGGAATTTATTGACACAAATTATCAACTTGCAAATATTTTCACCAAACCTCTAAATGAAGAAAATATGAACTTCATTAAGAGAGAATTAGGAATGTTTGATGGAAGCTTCCTAAAGTAAAAATTCTTGATCTTGTGTGATACTGCTTTGAATATTGGTATTTGTTGATTTGTGATATTAATGTAAGTATTTTCCTGTGGATCACAATTTTCATTTTTCTAAAATTGGTTTTTCAATTCTTATCCTTACTGACCCATAATTCGCAGTCGCTATTCCTTCTTCACGATCGCGAATTATAAGTCAATTTCACTAGATTGTCAAATGTCAATTTGCGATAATGAAAATTCCTCTCCACTGTGAATTTTGGTCAGTTTTTCAAAAATTTGACCGTTAAAACGCATAATCCCAAGGAAAATTTGTTCGTTACTCACATTTACTGAAATTTGCGGTCGCGACTCATGGATTCGCAGACGCGAATTAGAGTAACTGCTTAGGCAATTAAGTGATTTAACTGCCAATCATTTTCTTTATTCATTCAATCCATTTGTAATCGTTTATAGCCATTTTCACACCCTTTCAAAGCCTATAAATACCCCCCTTCAATAGTACTTTCATCACTTCACTTCCAAACATCAACTCTCTCTCTCTCAAATCTCTTTAAATCATCAAGCCCTCTTCCTCTCTTGCTATGGTTCTAAAGAAGTTCTCCAAGCTAGACAAGAGCAAGGCAGTGGCTTAACCCTCTGCACCTTCTACACTTCATCTCATGAAGGGAATAACCAAGGAAGAAAAAGATAGATTCAAGGTAAACTCTTCTAAGGTCATTCTCCCAAATAAGATACCATTAACCTTCATGCTGGAAACATTGGACATCCCAATTCACTAAAATCTAGTTGGAAAAAAGCCTTCTTAAGTTTGTCCATGTTATTGCCCGATGACCTCTCACTCTAAATATTATCTTGCTCCACTTTTTTAAGAACTTTGCCTTCTTTCATTAAAAAGTCTGATAGTGACCCTCACAAATCTCTCACTTTTTGCTTTGACCCTTCATTATGGTACCCCAATCCTTTGCTTATAATTAAGGTGGGAATCTTTAGGAACTCTAATATGCTAGTAGAATTTTTCCCTAACCCTTGTTTTGGAAAGATGTTCATGTTTTCCATAATCTTCATTACCTTTAGATCAACCCATTTATCCATAACTCTAGTGACCTAAAACCATCGAAGGTATGGAACATCCACAATCAAAGTCGATACAATTTTGGCAACCTTGGTACAGATGGTCACAAGTTCTCTTCTGTAAGGGATCTTGACTTTCTAGTGAACAATGGAAGGCACTCCATCGAGAGCATAATACCATGGCCTCCATAGCAAAACCAAGAAAGTAATCAAAATGTCCAAGATTGTGAACTCTACTATGGCCTCGACTACTCTTGTTTTTACCATAGTCTTGAATACGGTAACAACTGGCCTTCTATTATCAATATAGGCCTTAATGACACTGTCACAATAATTCATTCCTTTTTAGATAACTCCAATTTATGTAACAATTTTGCAAGAAAAATATTAATCTTGAAACCATCATCTACCATCATACGGAGTACGTCTTCTTTTCACCTTCGCTCATATAAATAGGGCTAGATTATAATCCCTTCCCTCTTGTGGCAAATCCTCATTTAAGAAGGTGATTTTACCCTTATTGTTGTGTTAAGAGGGAAAATATTTAAATAACATATGACCCTAAGGCATTGGCATTTCTTCTTTACTTTGAATGAGATGTTTTGAATGATAACAAAATAATGATAGAACCTTGAGAAGTTCTAATGTTTGTATTTTAGCATTTTGTATCCTTTAGGAAAAGAATGTTAGAGGTGAATGGTGCGAATGCTTGAAGGATATGTGACCCCAAGTGTTTTTATATAAGAATTGTAGTTATGCACATTCAATGGGCATTGAACAACTTTTAATGGGCATAGAGAATGTCTCAATAGGTGTTGGAAAAATGTTTAGAGGAGCTATGCTCTCTAGACCTCACAATGGGCATTGTCCTTTCACAACAGGCATTGTCCTTTCACAATGAGCATTAGAGAAATGGTCCGGGATGAGCTTTGAACATTAGACCTCGCCATGAGGCATTGTGGTTTCATAACCTGTGTTGATCTAGCACAGAAAAAAGTGTTGCAAACTTACAACAGGCATTCAAAAAATGCCTAAAATTAAGCTAAAGCTTGTAGAGCTCAAAAGGAGTGTTGGCTCTTCTCAACAAGAGTTGAAGAACTTTCCAATGAGCATTGTGAGTTTCTAAATAGGCATGGAAAGCAACTATGCAAAATTTGAAAAATAGAGCACAAAGTTCATGCTTTAGAGGAAATCCATAGCAGACATTGATCATGAGCTAACAGGCATTAAAGTTCATATCAACAAGCATGGAAGAATCGACAATGGGCATTGGAGCTATCTAACACAAGTTTAATGGGTGTTGCTGAGAATCAACAGGCCTTGTCACCTCTACTGGCTAGTTTGAAGACAAACTGTTAGACTTAACTTTAAGTATTCCAATGGCTAGCTTTGTAGTTTGGGTATATAAGGAGCTTTTCTGAAGATTGATGAAACTTTGTGAACAACTTGTAAATATTAACCAAGCTTTTTATGTAAACCTTTTGTGGTGTTACTTGTATTTTGGGTAGAGTGAGAATATATTGTTACTCTTCTGAGAGTAGGTTTTCTTGAGCACTAAAAGTGTATTTGCTGCCTAATTTGAGAGGCAATGACATTGGTTGGATCTTTCCTTGCCAATGGTTATAAAGGTTGTATTGTGCCTAGAAAAATACCAAAGGAAAGGTTATCCTTGAGCCTTAAAAAGGGAAAGGTTATTCTGAAGCTTGTAAAAGGAATTGAAGAGGCCTAAGTGAAAGCTTAGGGAGTGAAGTAGGCACGTTGAGGAACCACTATAAAATCTTTATGATGATTTGTGTGTGTGGCTTCCATTATTTTTGTTATTGTTTATGTTTTGTTTTCAACCCAATTCACCCCCCTTTTGGGTTGCCTCATTTGCCACTCATTACAACACTTGTGATTCACTAATGTAATAACATCTTTCAAAGTAGCTTCATTAGAAATGACCAAACAGGATAGAGATTCTATTATAGCCTTCTTATGCTTTATAATGGGATTGTCTTCCTCTCTCTTTGTCATAACAAGTTCATTTGTCCCTTTTTCAACTCGTGGTTCCTTAAGAGCTTCTTTATCATGATAGAATTTCCCATTATGAGTGGAATGGTTTTCCTGCTTACTTTTCTTTTCTTCATCACTCTCCTTTTATTAACTGAATCATTCTTCTCCTCCACACTTCTTTTATATCTCCTCATCTGAGCTTTCCATAGATTGATAATGTAGACAATTAGGATCTTAGTCATAACCTGCTCGATAGTGGCAATAACAACTTCCTTAAGAATCCTAAAATCTATTATAAAAGTCCTTTGATTTAGGGGAGGAACATTACGATAGTTTGGGAGAGGGTTCCCTCGGACGCTAGCCATTCTAGAGTTTTGTCGAATGATCATCTTATTATGATAAGGTCCTGAATCTCATGCCTCAATCTGTAACAATCATTAGTGTTGTGGCATGCTTCTTGGTGAAAAGCATAATAAGCATTGGTGTCATACCCCCTAGCAGGGGATTAGGAGGTGGTCTTGTGCTAGAGGCTTCAGTACCCCATTTTTTCGTAGCCACTCAAATGCCTTGGATAGAGGCATCCCTAAATTTATAAATTGTCTAGGTGCCTTTACTATATTAACATCAGCTGTTTTGTTCCCTTCAACTTAGGGTTGAGATGGAGAACTTCTTCTTCCCCCATATTGCCTTTTTAACTTATATTATGGCTCTTCAGCATGCAAACCTGCTTCTCAAAGATCCTCAAAATTCCTGATCAACTTTCCTCTATTTCTGGTGCCGATTCCAAGTAAAGACCCTTTCATAATCATTTTGACCTACTTTCTCTCTATAGGCCTTGAAGTTGCTTTTGAGGCTATCTTCTTTCATCTCCTAATGTAATCATTGAGGCTCTTGCTAGTCTTTTGCTTTAAGGACTCTAAGTCTTGTAGTATGACAAATCTAAATTACAAGTGTAGTGTTTTTCAAAAGCCTCTGTCAACTCCTTCTAGTCCTCTCTGACATTCTTTAATTGGTTAAAGTGCCTTGTTTCAACAGACCCTTCAAATGACAATTCAAAAAGTTCTAACATTGTATTATTCAGTATCCCATATGCTTTCATAAGTAACACATATGAACAAACATGGTTTTTTTTGGGTTCATGTGAACTTCAACAGTTCAGGCATGCGATAATTAATTGGTTGTTTCTAGGGTTTAAGAGCAAGTAGTACTTCAATGTTTGTTCCCTTCTCTAAACCTTTAGCACCTACAACTTTCTATATTTTCTCTAGCTATTTAGCAAAGTCATCAAATCCTTCTTAATTTTTATAGACTTATCGGGGCCAACTATGGCACTACCCATATCCTTAACAATTTTGTTCTCATGGTATTCCTTCATCCCAAATAAATCATCATCAATCACCATAGGCTGGAGGGGTTCCATGTGTGTTTTCCCCTTATCAGCTTTACTGGTTACAACATCTCCTTTGTTTAGGATATCTTTAATGCATTTGTTTACTTCTTTAACAATCCTCTCTTCCATCTTGTGGTTGAAGTCTACCATTAACCTTTCCAAAACTTTGGATGGTATGTTTGGTTCCATGATTGGACCAGCCTTTTGACTCAGGCTCGACGTCTTACTTTTTCGAGCAAGTCGGTTGCCTCTTCTTTTTAATAAAGGTTTGGATGGAACTATAATGGCTATAAGATAAAGGTTATCAGTATGATGCATGAATAAATAATCAATGGATGTATGCATGATATGCATGTGTAATTTTGCAGAAGTTCCTTCCAACCTTATTCCTCCCACACACGAGGTCTAGTGGACCTTTCTTAGGTGGGGTCCCATTCTTATACCGTCATAGGGCAAATAATGCACCAGGTCCCTAGGACAAAGAAGAGTTAAAGCCTCGAAAGAACATATACACAAAGGCACTAAAAGGGTAACCTATTTACATATTTAAAAAATAAGTATAAGCAAAAGAAAAAACCCCTTTAAGGAAAAATGATGCATACAAAAAGTGTTTGCATAGCGAGAAAAGGGAATACATAAGTATTTACATATGGGAAATATTTACAACAAAGGGGAAACGCTTACATTTACACTTACATTAAGAATACCAAACCATGTTCTCTAAGGACTTTTACTCTCCTTTGAAGAAATGGAAACAAGTGGGATATGCTATTCTAAGGTGCTAATGGCTTTACATACACCTAATAGTTGAAAGGTTTATTGTAATTGATGGCCCCAATAAGCTTAAGGGGTGATTGTCATGATCCCTCATTCGATATACCTGAAGGTACTAAGCTTATAAGTGATAAATCCTACTCACAATCTCCTAAGCCTGAATGGAGCTTAGGTATCAAGTTTGGAGAACCATCAATTTATCTAAGAGCATCTGGTGCTCGTGGTGAAGTGTAGAGGATACATGAATGCATTAGACTACTTAAAAATAAGTTTAAAATATTAAAGTAAATAAGAGATTAAACATGAAGTCAATTTTAGGTCTCCAGTGGAGTGCCACTATGAACAATTCATGTTTCGTTGCTGTGCACGAACGAGTGGAATCTTACATATGATGCCTACCTTTTATCTATCATCGACGGATCGAAAGGATGGGGGTCATAATAACCCCTATTCATGGCACATGATTGGATCAACAGGGGGGGTCCTCTTAGGCCTTATATAATTTCAAAGCCCTTAGTCCAAAATTATGGTCATCGGAGGACTAAAAGTCGGATAATACCTTGGTACTACCCCTATGGAATATGGAGTTACCACCTGACTTTGGTAAGGATAAGAATCCTGAGAAGGCAAAATCTAAATCTAACCTAAGTCAGTTAGAAGGCCCATTTCGTCTTCACCTCATTAGAGATCGGGTTTGAAAATTGGTATAGCTTAGGGAAAGGGTTAGGCACCCCGAACGATCAAGATATTAGAATATGGCCTTCGGGCATCTTTAGTACACTTTTAATATTTTAGCTAAGTTATTGATTAGTCTAATTATAAGCATACATATAAACACGATCCATTTTAACAAATCAAGTGATCAACTCAAAAGGGGAGACGGATCATGCATCATATATGGTCTTAACATGCATCATCATCTATTCACATACATAATCATCCATAATGAGGAGGGAGCCATGTGATATGGCATAGGGTTTTATCATGCATTATCATCCATCCATACATAAATGTAACCATGTATGATAACATAATCCATACAGAAAAGTGGTTAAGACCAAGTTCATGGTTTAATCCTAAGTAACCACCTATACCCAAAAGAAGGAACAAGTTAGTGATGATTCAAGCTAAAAATAAACAAATGAAGGGAACATAAAGTAAGTAAAGAAAGCCAAACAAGGTCTATGGTTGTCATCATACCATAACTCCATCTTCAAGGTACCTAACATAAGACTAAGTCCATGATTATCACATTTCACTATCACAAACCAAAACATACAGCTTGCAATACACGTAGAAATGCTTGAATCATGGATAAAAGAAAGGGAATGAACACACACACAAAATGCTAGGCATTTGAAGTGCATTAGATAGCTTTGATGTAAAGATTCACTTAAATGAAGTCCTAGGGTTATTGAACCCTCCTTTATCTTACTCATAAAGAGCTGGAACATTTAGGGGATAACCTAACATTGCAAAAATTAGAATGCCTACATCAAACTAAGAAATCAAAGAGTTAAAAAAACTATTCACATGACTATGTATGAAATCTTGCCTCAAAAAGACTATCTAGATCAAAGGAAACTCAATTCCTCCTTTGTTCATTGCCTTAAAGTGTCAAAATAGAACTAGAAACTTAACTTTAAGATCAAATGAATAAAAAAACACAAAAGCATTTTTAGAAAAAATAAGAAAGTAATTTAGAAAACTAACAAAACTCCATTTTTGAAGTGAATAGAGGTCTTTAATCATTAGACCTTGCTCTATTCTATCACTGAAGTCACCAAACATTTTAAAAGATATCCCTAAAAGTAATAAACCTGAGAGAAAGAAGAAGAAGAAGATCTTTTGTTGTGTTACAAAGAACCTGGGATGTACAACCATGAATAAAGGTTGTATATACTAGGGAGAGGGTTACACAACCTACCAACAAAGTTGTATAACCCTCATTTTTTAGGTTTCAAAAATAAAAAATAAGAAAGAAAATGGAGAGAAAAAAAGGGAAAAGGGAGTACTAGGTGTGTTCTAGTGATATCTTTGCCATTAGAAGCACATGATAAGTTTAATATCCTCTAAGAATGCTTAGGGGAATGCATAAGTGTAAAGATGAAGGCCTAGTTTTACCTTAGAGTGAGTATAGTGTGGTTAGGGTTTTGGTTTTTTGTGTGTGAGGGTATTTGAGAGAAAATTTTGGCAAAGTAACTTTAGGGTTTCCAAACCTCCTTCTTCTTTTAAAATGAAGGATTATTTATTAGTGTTAGATGTTTGTACAATGCCAGAAATAGTTATGGTTGCATCATGGATGCATTTGATCATATAAAAAGGAAAGTATTGTATTAGAGTTAGGGTTTGCATGTGAGTTGTACAACTAAGAGTAGGTTGTACATCCCTTTATCAGGGTTGTACAACCTTATTATTAAATGAGGCATCAATTCTAGAATATTTTGAAGATTAGGGTTTAGGGAGGGTTGTATAGCCTTACATAAGGTTGTACATCCTTCCTTTAGAATTGTACAGTCTATTAAGCTTGGTTGGCAGCCTTAGTCTGTGTATGGGCTTGATCTTTAGGCTTTTCGAAGGTTTCTAAGGCATTTTGATTTCTCCCTTTGACAATTCCTTTTACATCTTGGGGAATTAATTCAGTGACTTTCATCATTAGCTTTGCATCCTTAGACCCTAAATCTGATGCTTATAATAATCTTTAAGGGTGAGAGGGGAAACAATACCTACCTAATTGACTTAGACAATTTGGCTAACCAATCCTTTAAGTATCTTGTTTCTATTGGCAATGAGTCTTAGAATTGGCATAAAAGACTTAGACACGCTAGCATGGAGCTTCTAAAAAGTTTGTCAAAAGGAAAGCTAGTATAGGGTCTTCTAAAAGCTCAAGTTCACAAGGGATAAGACATATGTACCTTATCAAATAGGGAAGCAACACCAAGCATCCTACAATGCCAAAAATGTTATAAGTACTTCTAGGCCTCTTCAACTTATTCATATGGATTTAGTTGGACCTATTAATAATGCTAGCTTAGGTGGAAAACACTATGCATTTATCCTAGTTGATGACTACTCTAGGTTCACTTGGGTTTCCTTTCTTACTCATAACAGTGATACATTTGATGCTTTGAAAAGTTCTGTTAAAAGAGTTTAAAATGAAAAAGGTTACTTCATTTATTCTATTTGGAGTGACCATGGAAAAGAATTTCAAAATGAATCTTTTGAAAACTATTACTTAGATATTGAGATTTCTCATAACTTTTATGCTCGTAGAACACCGCAACAAAATGGTATCGTATAGAGGAAAAATAGGACATTGATAGAGATGGCTAGGACTAAGCTTAATGAGTATTATTTGGCAAGTTACTTTTAGGTCGAAGATGACAAACCTTATGTTATATTGCAAACAGTGTTTTTAAAAAATCCATTCTAAATAAAACCTCTTATGAGATATGAAATGAAAGAAAATCCAAGATTTCATACCTCAGAGTATTTGGTTGCATATGTTACATTTTAATACTAAGGAAAACCTTGGAAATTTTGCCTCAAAAATTAATAAGGGTATTTTTCATGGATATTCCACCACTAGCAAAGCCTATAATGTCTTTAACAAAAGGTCTATGGTGGTTAAAAAATCTATGAATGTTATATTTGAAGAGTTTAGCAAAATTGATCTTGGGAAAGGTTCTCTTATTGATGATCTTATAAGTGACTTTAAAAAGATGGAGCTTGATTCAACTCTTAAGGAAAATATGATTGATCTTGAAGATAATGTGCCACCATAAGATGTAGAGGAAACTCAATCTCAATAAGGGGAGAACTAAGCTCAAGACTCCCCAAGGATTGGAGATACTCTAAGGATCTTCTAAATGATCTTATCATTGATGAGACATCGAAAGGAGTAAGTACTAGATCTTAATTGCATGCTTTAGATAACAATCTTGCTTTTGTTTCTCAAATTGAGCCAAGGTAAACTGATAAAGCACTTTATGATGAAAGTTGTCTGATTACCATACAAGAGGAATTTAACCAATTTGAGACAAGTAAATTTTGGGAACTTATTCTTGGCCCTAAAGAACATCCAATTGAAGGTTGCAAATGGGTGTTTAGGAATAAGTTAAATGAGCAAGGTTTCATCATAAGAAGTAAAGTTAAATTGATTACTAAGGGTTACAACCAAAAGAAAGACATTGATTATGATGAAACATTATCCATTATAGTAAGATTAGAGGCCATTAGGATTCACTTAGCATTTGCTTATCATATGAATTTTAAGCTCTTTCAAATATATGTGAAAAGTACAATCTTAATTGGTCTATTGAGGAGGAAGTTTATGTTGAACAACCTCTGGGGGTTTTGAATGTCATGTTTTCCTAAATCATGTATTCAAATTGTCTAAAGCCCATATGGATTGCAACAAACTCCAAGAGCTTGGTATGGAAGGCTTAGTTCATTTATTTTACAAAATGATTTTGAAAAAGGCAAGGTCGATACCACATTGTTTGTGAAAAAGCATCACGAGAATACATCATTGTTCAAATATATGTTCATGATAATATATTTAGTGTTACTAATGAATCTCTTTTTGAGAAATTTGCTAAGTATACGTGAAAGCATCAGATTTTAGAACTCTAGATGCAAAGCTCGATGATGAAAATCACAAAATCTATCCCTAAAATATAAGGGGAATTGCTAAGGAATAGATAAAAGTCTTAATAAACCTTATAGAAACCTAAGACCAAGCCTTTACTAAGGTTAATGGGTTATACAACCCATCAAGTAAGGCTATATAACCCATAAACCAAGGTTGTATAACCTATTCGATGCATTCGGCCAAGGTAAGTCTAATAAGGATCCATTATAACTTTAAGACCTAATTATAAGAGGAAGGCTAAAAAAGTTCAAAGAAGCACTTTGAGCTTTTATACAAGGATAGATATGGAAGGAATTGGCCCAAATAAACCAAGGTTTGCATAAAAGCCCAAATGCATGAGGATGGGAGATTGGACTCTTTAAGTGGAGTGCTTAATTTTATCCAATGGAGCCTAATTGATGGAGAGGACCAAAGCCCAACACCATTCAGCCATAACATGGAATTGAGCCCAAAATATGAAGACAAGCCCAAATGTTAAAGATCTATGCCATATTTGCTTAGTTAGCATTGTATTCCTACTGCCATAAGGAATTCTCCTTATTGGCTAAATATCATGTTTCTTTTAGTTAGGATTCTTTAGTTAGTTATTTATTTGTGTAAAAAACCTTGAAATAAGTTATTTTAATGCTAGAAATTAGTTAGACCAGATCATGTCAACAAATATGAATTATTTACTTTTGGTTTTTATGTGAGAGTAAGATTAGTTATCCTAATAGGTTTAGGAGTTATAAATTTAGCCAGAACATGTAAGGCTGAATTAAAGAGGGTTTTTTAGGGTTTTCTTAACATTTGTGAAGAGTATTTAAGCCCCTATTTGGTTATTATTAAGAGAATAGATGATTTTTGCTTATACTTTGTAAGGTTGATTATCTTCTTGAGTTATTGAGTGGACTTAGGGAGATAGTTGAGTGAGCTTGATAATTTCACAAAGTTAGTTTAATCTAAGTCTTGAATTACTTGGTTAATTTGGGATTGAGATTAACACAACTTAAATCATATATTTGAGGTTGCTAGAAACAAGTTTTCTAGAGATATAGTTTAGATTTAAGGATTTATCATCTTATTGATCTTTGAATTATACTAGAGACTTGTGTTCATTAAACGAAAAAGAAGCCAATTCTACCTCGTTTGTATCATATTGGTATCAAAGCCAAGGTTATTTAAGATCAAAAGGTATTGTTCTTCATTGTTTGCTTGTGTTCTTGCGATTAGAATATTCAAATCACATTCTGCCTCTTCTTCTTCTTATTTCGATTCCATTAAGTTTCTTATGTTTTATTTTGTTTTTCCTTGTTTTCTTCTATCAAATTTGTTTGTCTTACCATATTTAATCATTATTTTATTTTAGAATTCCATTCTGGTTAGTTTGCATCAAGAAAATCACAAAAAAAACTTTTAAATTGCAAATTAGCACTCTGTCATTATCAATTCAGTTTCATCATTTTCCATTGTGTTGCCCTCTATTTTCTTTGATTTCCATCACTAAATTAGTGTTATTTACCATCCAAAAATGTTCTTGCATCCTTAGAAGCTAATTGGAATAGATTGCTATTCAAAATTGCCTTAAAACAAGGAATTGCAATTCAAGCAATTCTAGCACCAATTCAATTCTACTTGTTCAATTGAGTTCCAATCTATTTGTTTTCATGTTTAATCATTAAATTAGCTTGATTCATCATCCTATATCAAATTTCATAAAAAAAAATCGCATACTTTTACAAAATATCCTTAAATTAAGGAACTTTGTAAAATAAGCTTGTTTCATTGTTCTAGCTGGATTTCTTTATTTCTTTCAATTCATATTAATTTTTATTTGTGGATTAACCTTTCTTGTGCCTCTAATTGTAATGAAGTGTTTGATTCAAGAAATTCCTTAAAATTTGGAAGTTTGCCAAAATTTCCTTAAATTAAGGAAACTTGAATTTTGCTTGTTTCTCGCAATTCCTTCATCCTTTTTTATTCCATCGAGTTTCTTTTTGTTGCTAATCACTTGTTTAATGTTTCCTGGTGTCTAGGACTAAAATTTATCTAGAATTCAAGTAAGGAAAAAATTACCAAATATCCCTCAAATTCCTAAATTTAGCTCATTTTGTGTTTCTTGTGTTTTGAATGTTAGTTTTTGTACTTTGTGCAATTTTAGTTTTGTTTTAGCTTCCAAAGTTATAAAAAAAATAGAAAAGAAAAGTTAAAAAAAGAGAAAACATCAAAAGAAAAGAAAAAGAAAGAAAAAAAGCTAAAGATTGCCCACTTATTGTTTTAAAGCCGAAAACTAAAATTCCCTTTGAATCATTCAGCCTAAGCTTAATTTCACCATATTTTTTATTCAAAACACCACTTTGTAACTTTACCTACCTTTAAATTATTAGTTTTGATTAGGTCTTTAGTTAATTATTTACTTGTAAGCAGATTGTGTTACTTTCTATCCTTTGTTTTCTAAGTGTTTGGTACTAGTTTATGCTTGTTTTGTGTACGGTTTGAGCTTGTCTTAACATAAAGTAACTTAGTCTTTAAAGAACTTAAAGAAAAGAATATTGTGTGGTAAAAGGCAAGAATGTGTAGGCTTACAAAAGGGTAAAAGCCAAATTTGAGTTAAACACGAGTGTGAGTGCCATCAATTGAGTTGAAACACGTCAGGGAGTGTTTGTGAGGATATTCTTTTGTTATTTTACTTACCATGGCAGAACCTAAAGTTGATCCAAAATGGAAGTTATTTGTGAAAGCTATGCAAGATACTATGGCCCTTATGCAATAAGAGTTTAAAGAGGTGAAAGAATAGCTTGGAGCATTCAAAAGGCCTCAAATTCCAATAGCACACACACCCATTCAAGACAACCAAGGCATGGCAGATTCATCAATGATGAGGAGAAAAGCGATTTACATGAAGAAAGTTCCCAAAGATCAATCAAGTAAGATAAAAATCTAAGTGGCATTAAGTTAAAAATTCTTACTTTCAATGGCAAGGGTGATCCTGAGTCTTATTTATCATGGGAAAAGAAAGTAGACTTTATATTTGATTGTCAAAATTATAGTGAGGAAAAGAAACTTAAGTTTGCAGATGTAGAATTTGTAGATTATGCTATTGCATGGTGGGATCAAATCATGTACACTAGAAAAAGATATAGGGATAGTCCAATTAGTACTTGGGAAGAGATGAAAAGAGTAATGAGAAAATGTTTTGTACCTAGTCATTATTATAGGGATTTGCACAACAGATTGCAAAGACTAGTACAACAGGGAAAAAGTGTGGAAGAATATTTCCAAGAGTTAGAGGTAACTTTGATTAGGGCTGAAATTGAGGAGACTATGGAGCAAACTATGGCTAGATTTCTTGTTGGACTCAACAAAGAAATTGCTAATCAAGTGGAGATGTACGTGACATAACTTTTAGATCTATAGGCATTGCATTAGCAAATAGTAGACAATGATCTTTTTCAAAAAGGATTATTTTATATTTACTTCTAGTTCAAAAGCATATATGACTCATTCACTTTAATTATGCAAATGTATTTATATTTGACATTATGCATGGCACAAATCATTTACATTTTGCATATTTAGACATTAATTAATTGCATAACTTCTGTTTTTAACATTGCACATTAGATCATCTCACTATCTTGCTCAATATTTTTGTTTCACCAGTTTTTTGTTCATCCATCCCTATCTTCTTTGCCTTCATTCAGTTGTTCTTATCAATGGTCCCCTAGCAGTAAGTCATACTCTCTTAACTTTTACTCTATTTATTTTATGCATTTTCATGCTCCAACTTTTATTTATGCCACTCTTTCGGGTTTTCGACGTAATAAGCTTTTTTTTTCTTCTTTTCTCCTTTTCTTTTCTTTTCTTTCATTATTTATTTATGCCCTGATTTTTGCCTAAGACATCCTTTCGATTTTCAACTTAGCAAGCTATCTTACATTTCTCACACCTCACATAAAATATTTCTTTAACTGGTCTAAGTTCACTGCTTGATGAACTCGTTCCCATCCATATCTGTCTATTTCACCATACCACCTCAGTATATCTATTTGACCACGTAGGGGTTTTCCCAATGTGGCCTAAACTTTCCTTGAGGATCTTAAATTTACCATCAGACTGACTTCAATACTAGATCACCAACCCTTATCATGTTTGGTTTATCCTTTTTGTTAAATGGAAGGGCCATTCTGGCTTGATACAACTGGAGTGATACAAGGCCTTTAGTCTATTCTCATCCAACAAAGCCATTTGCTCAAGTCTACTCCTCATTTATTGGTACTAAAAAATGCCAAACTCAATTAATACCTGTAAGGGCTTCACTTTTAGCTCAATCAACAACACTACCTCCATCCCATATATCAAAGAGTACAGTGTCATCCTGATCAATATCCTTGTTATAGTTTTCTGACCTGTCTTTACATGTCTCTACCATTTTTGACAATGACGTTTTTCACATTATTGTTTGATGCTTCTGCTACTCTGTTAGCCTATAATCTATAAGGTGACAACTTATGGTGGAACACCTCATACTTTTCTTATATACCTTTGACCTTTATCCATAAATGGACACTATCATCCATGACAACATGGTGTGGCACTCCATAACAACATATGAGGTTTTTCTCAATGAATCATGCCATCTACTTTGCCCTTAGCTTTTTGAAGGCTTCAGCCTCTACCTATTTCAAAAACTATAATATACCTATGCCCTTGTACAAAAACTAACATGATTTCTCTAATCACATCGATGCCTTATGCTACAAATGGCCAAGGCAAGGTTAAATTCTACAACTTCGTTAATGGCAAATAATTAAGGCCACCATTAACTTGACATTCGTGAGAACTCCAAACTTTTGAATATAGTCATGCTCTATAGTAATCCAATAATACCCCAATTTTAAAATTTTCTTTAGTAGCATCTTTCCATTCATATGAGGACCACAAACTCCTACAAGCCCATCCTCTATAACTTTATAGGTCTCTTCCTCAGCCAAGCATCACAAACGGACTCCATCAACCATCCTTTTGTACATTACACCATCATAAACCATAAACTGCAAAGATAACCTTCAGATCACATCTTTACCCTTTTTATTGGAATCCTTGAGGTATTTACCATTTTCTAAATACCTTTGTATATCAAAATACCAAGGGTGATTCTCTAGAGACACTTGCATTACTCTTATATCCCTGTAACATGGCACCCTAAATCAAAGTGTGAAAAGTGGCTTCATGGGCATCACCTCTAGCCCATCCTAAATAGAGATCAGTGTGGCTAAGGCATTAGCCATTACATTTTCTTCCCTCAGCAGATGATGAAATATGACTATATGAAGATTTCGTACTAATCGTTTCACTTATTCTAAATACAGGCCCAAGTGTTGTTCTTTCAATTCCCATTCATTTGTTACTTATGAAATGATTAGTAAAGAGTCCTCGAACACCTCTGTTATCCTTACCCTTATTTGCTTCAAAAGTTTAAGCCATAGTGCAAAGGCCTCATATTCAACCATGTTACAAAGAATAACTCTCCTTTTTGCAAGATTAGAATTACTCCTACACATGCCTCTTTCTTATTTACAATTCCATCAAAATATATTCTCTACCCTTGAGGTTCAATCACCCCTAACTCTTCATCTAGGAATTGAAAAAGTTCATATTCTCCTTCTTTGAGGGGTTGCTATGCCAAGTACTCAGAAACTGCCTATCCTTTGATCACCTTTTTGGTTATGCACTTAATATTAAATTTAGTCAATAAGATCAACCACTTTGCCAATCTTTTAGTAAGGAAAAGGGCCTTATGTAAATATGTAATTGGGTTGCGCTTTGAAACCATTTCCACAAAATATAACTGAAAATAGTGCATTAGTTTCTTCATCACCTAAATCAAAAATAAATAGGTCTTCTCTACTTGATTATACTTCAATTCATAGGACAACAACTGCTTACTAAGATAGTACACTGTGTGTCCATTCCCTGTTACATCTTCTTGAGCTAACATTGCACCAATGAATTTTATTTTCTACTGTTAGATACAAGTGGTTTTCCTAGCTTCACTAGATATAAGTGGTTTTTCTAGAAGGTTGGTCAAATATTCTTTTATTTTCTCAAAGGCCTTCTGACATTGCTCATTCCACTTTACTGGTTGATCCTTCTTTCACGACTTGAAGATCGACTCATAGATGGGAGTAGGTCTTGTTATAAACCAGCTAATATACTATAAATAACCTAAAAAGCCTCAGATCTCTTTCCCTATATTAGGTATGAGCATATCATGAATTGATTTTACTTTATTTGAATCCACTTTG
The DNA here is from genome assembly GCA_949677035.1 of Omphalea diandra. Taxonomy (NCBI): domain Eukaryota; kingdom Viridiplantae; phylum Streptophyta; class Magnoliopsida; order Malpighiales; family Euphorbiaceae; genus Omphalea; species Omphalea diandra. The sequence continues at coordinate 11,237 of CATIWR010005363.1, read as the reverse complement.
ATTCCTTTTTCGCTAACCATGTACCCTAATAGCTTTCCAAATGTAACCCTAAACACACACTTCCTTGGATTCAACCTTAAGTTGTACTCGTCAAGCTTCTTTAGGAACTTTTCCAAAGCTTCAAAGTGTCCTTCTTTTGTTTTTTACTTCACTATCATGTCATCCATATGCATTTCCACCTCTTTGTGGACTAAATCATATAACAAGACAGTTTCCATTCACTAGTATATAGCTCTTGTATTCTTTAGCCTAAACGGCATCACCTTATAGTAATAAATTCACCATTTCATGATAAAAGATGTCTTTACCTTGTCTATAATAACCATGAGAATTTTATTATACCTTGAGAATCGATCTATGAAGGAATACATAATGCAAGTTATAGCGTTATCCACAAGCACATCAATATGTGGCAAAAGAAATCATCCTTTAGGCATGCTTTATTCATATCTTGATAATCAATGCACATCCTCACTCCCTTGTCCTTTTTTGGCTTATACACTATGTTGGCTAACCATTCAGGGTAGTCCACCACCTCTGAGAACATAGCATTTAGTTACTTTACTATGTCTTCCTTAACTATATGGACCCACTCTAGTCTCATCCTATGAAGCTTTTATTTTGACATATTTCATATATGGGTAAGTTGGGATCCTATATTTTGCGATTAGCCTATTAACCCTTAGCATGTCCTCATATGTTTAGGTAAAGACCCTTTGGTACCTTCTGAGTAATTATTCAAACTTTATTCATTCTTTTGGCATGATATCGCTAGCGATGAGCAAGATTTTAGGATTTTTATGTGTGTTAAGATTAAATGTGTTAAAAATGCTCGTGAAATGATGTATGCTTAGGAAACACATCACGCAAGTAAGCAAATTTATCATTCATTGCCTTAAATATAGAAACAAATACATCATCGTCCTTAAAGAGACTGAAAAAATAAGAACATCAGCCGTAGAAAGAAAGTCTTCTTCGTCTGATTGGTAGATAGGAGCCTCGTATGCTTGTGCCTTTTCCTCTTCTTTGACCTTTGCTTTATTAGTCAAAACTTCAAAATCAGCTTTCTCTAAAGAATCTGCCTTTTCCCATTCTCTATACCAGCAATAGCCTTGACAAATTCCTTAAAACTCAACATCATCTAATCATCCCTTTGTTTAATCTTCAGAAATTCTACCCAAAGTGTTGCTCTATCTATCATGGTTGGCTCAATCTTTACCACATAGTTCCTCATTTCCTCCCTACTTACTTCCTTAATGGAATTCACAACCATGTTTTCGATGTCCTCTAATTTTATCCTAGTGTACATAGCTTTAGTAAACTTGCATGGCCCGATATACTCCACTTTTAGGTCTACGAAGGGTGCATTTTACTTTATTGCTCCTAGCTTGTCCTTTACATAATCTTCCCCAATGACTCAAAATTTTTGATCTAGTAAATATTGCTTGGCCTATTCATCAGGTATCTTCTTATCATCCCATGACCATGTAGACTGAGGTTTGTATGAAATTGTAGACTAAGCTGATTCTTGACAATCCTTTACCCCTACAATCCACTTCCCTTTCTTCTTATCGTCCTCTTCTTCTGATGAGTCCTGATAGTTCTTATATCCTAGCTCACCAACATCCAGCTGAAAGAAAGCCTTCTCGAGTTTGTCCATGTCATGACCCAATAACTTCTCAATTTAAGTAGTCCCTTGCTCCAATTTTTAAATGACTTCCCCTTCCTTCATAAAGAAATCTAATAGTTGTCCACACAAATCTCTAACTTCTTACTTTGACCCTTCATCATGGTACCCCAATCCTTTCCTTGTAGTATGAGTGTGAATCTTTGTAAATGATGATATGCCAATAGAATTTTTACCTAGCCCGTGTCCTTATAAAAAGTTCTTGTTCTTCATAATTCTCATCACCTTTAGGTCAATCCATTTATCAGTGACTCTAGTAACTTAAAACCCTCAAAGATGTAGAATAGCCATGTTCAAAGCTGACACAATCTCCCCAACTCTACACATATGGGCATAATCTCTCCTCTCTAAGGAATCTTAACTTTATGATGAACGATGGAGGGCACACCACTGAGATGATGATACTATAGTCTCCCCAATAAAAATGAAAAAGTAATTAGAATGTCTAAGACTGTGGATTTCACCATGGTCTCTACCATGCTTATCTTTACAATAGTTTTGATCATACCCATGGTTGGCCTTCTTCTATCATCATAAGCACTAATGACACTATCAAAAACCTCTATATCTTTTTACGCAATCTAAACTTATGCAACAAATTTAAGGGGCAAATATTGATTCCATATTTGTCATCCACCATCACATATAAAGTATGCCTTCCTTTTATCTCAGCTAGAATGAAGAAGGCCAAATTATCATCCCTCCCTTCTTATGGCAGATCCTAATATGAAAAGGTAATTTTATCATTATGGGTCACTAATGCAAAAATATCTTTCTGAATGGCTTCATGGTAAATGATCAGGTTGGGCAAAGCCTTAACCATAACCCTTTTATGTTCCTAAGAATTGATAAGTAGCTCCCACATACTGATTTGGATAGGCATCTTCTTCAACTATTTCACAATAGGGTTGTCTTCCTCTTTCTTATTTGCAACCAATTCATTTCTCCTTTTCTCAACCCTTGGTTCCTTAGGAGCTTTTCTATCAAGATAATGCTTCCCACTACGAGTAACATAGCTCAGCTATTTCATCTCTCTCTTTTTTCATGTGAAGTCCCATTTACTAATTATTCCTAAAGTAGGTGCATTAACTTATTCATAAAACATGGAATACTAAAGTGACATGATATCATTAAAATCCTCTCATTCTATCCATTGTCATTAAAATACCATATTCAATTTTTTTTTTCACTATGTATCTTGTTTCACAACATAGTAACTATTTACAACAAAGTATACATGGCTAAACAAACTTAAATACTAATTAACTGCATACTAGCCCAACCTTTATTAGACTGCTAGACATCAACTTCGAAATGTAACTAGATGCAATCTTAGTCTACTTTTCTTTAAAGAAAATTTAATACAAAAAAAAGTGAGCATACATACTCAGTAAGTAAATGCATAACGATACTTCAATCTCAAATAACATAACAACATTTAAATATAAATAACTCATCATGATATCCATGTACGAAATAAAGAGTTTTTACTCTTAAATGCCACACAGGCTATCAAATTTTATTGTCACGCACGTTGTCATATATTGTTGCCACATAAGGTATAGATGTCACTGCCACAAAAGCTTTCATATTTGTTCGCCACATAGGCTATACATATTGTTGCCACACATGCTATAAATATCATTACCACATAGGCTATCAAATGTTATTGCCACACGAGCTATAAATATAATTGCCACATAGGCTGTTGAATGTTATTGCCGCATAGGCTGTTGAATGTTATTGCCGCATAGGCTGTTATATATTATTGCCACACAGGCTATAGATATCATTGCCACATAGGCTCTCAAAAGTTACTGCCACATAGATTGTTATATACTATTGTCACACAGGCTATAGATATCATTGCCACATAGGGTCTTAAAAGTTTTTGACACACAGGTTATTATATGTTATTGCCCCATAGGCTATAGATATCATTGCCACACAAGCTCTCAAAAGTTACTGCCACACAGGCTGTTAAAGCTCTCAAAAGTTACTGCCACGCAGGTTGTTATATATTATTATTGCACAAGCTATAGATATCGTTGCCACACAGGCTATAGATATCGTTGCCACATAGGCTATCAAATGTTATTGTCACACAGCTTGTTATATATCATTGCCACACATGCTATGTATAGTGTTACTTGCCAACAACATCAAGTATTAGTCTTTCAACAAATCAACTATAAATTTAACAAAATTTCAACAATATAATGACTAAAAACAACACCCACAACTTTGGCAGCTCATATCATCACATACTCCCATTCCAAAGTCATAATTTATCAACGTCTCATGAAAATAAATAAATCAAGAGTATAACAATCTTTTCATCAATGTATTCCTCGATATCATAACATTAAACAACATTTCATTCCATTGAGTATGTGTTCATGGCATTTAACCAATCACACGTATAGTACCATTAGATATTTACTTACCTCCTCCTTCAAGCTTATTAGGCCATGGATGGTCCCGGCTTATTCCCACTATTATCTTCAATGCCTCAAGGACCTATTTCAATACACCAAATCAATCCATGATGATAAAATAAGATTTTCATCTTGTTATATACATATGCTCTAGTAAAATATCACGAACTTGTTAGGTTGTTTCTATAATTACTTTTAACTCATAAATCCAAATGACTGATTCTTTTTTTTGGATTAAACTAGACATATATGGGTACACTATATCCAAAATTCAGTCCAAAATATACACTACATAATTTATGGTCAATTTTATGAATTTGCCCTATTTCAATGTTATCTTAGCCTGAGTAGGTCTTACATTATTAGATATATCTCAAATCTTACAAATCCAATCCTGAAAATAATTTACCAGAAGTTATAGAACACGTAAAGGAACATTTTTCATGTTTCACTCATTGTCTAATTCATTCTATAAAGTCACCAAAACAAATGACCAATGTCATGGTGAGCAAGTTTTCAACATGTTGACAAATAGTCAATAATGAAAGGGAAATATCTCAACAACCATGTTAAATTTGGCAAACATATTTTACAAGAATATAGATAATACATAAATATACAACTTTCAAGTTTTACACATCACCAAATTTCAAATCTATGGCCATCAAATTATTGGAAAACATAATTAAAAGACTGACGAGGTTTCATCTGGGTACAGGGTCAGTCAGTCAATTAGCCATATCTCTTTCCATACAACACATCAATCAAAACTGCTTTACTAGTATTTAGAGGGGATATACCTTATAAATTGCATGTTTTTCACTTTGTCTAAATAAGTACATAAAGTCATCAAAATATATGAAAACAGAAAGACTAAGGTGATTTTGGTTGGTTGTGAACCAGCCCTAATGAAGGAGCCATAACCCCTCACACAACCCAAATCAAGCAAAACTGTTTCATATGTATTTATTTGGGGCATAAAGCTATAACTATCATATTTTAAACTTTTCCTAATTCCTTTTCTAGTGTTATGAAATCATGGGTACAAAATTCTACTCTAACAACAAAATCAATACAATCAGCTCTTGTTCTCTTGAATTTCAAATTCCATCCAAGAGTTTTACCTCAAATATACTAACCATGCATGATTAACATATCATGAGGGGTTAATTTTATTTTAGAAGAAGATAAATTAACTTACCTATTTTTCTAGAACTAGAAAACCTTAGGCTTCCTGCTTAGGCAGCTGATTCTTCTGTCTCTCCTTCTTCTTGTTCTTCTTTCCTTTCTTTCTTCCTTAGATCTCTCTTTCTTCTATTGTACCTCACTTCTAAGCTCTGTATTCTGATTGTAAAGGGTCAAAAATTCCATTTGTAAACCTATTGTAATAAGATAAAATTATGGTGTTGCATTCCTATTGGTTAGAAGTTCACTTTCCTCTTTTAGTCCCTCTTTTTCACTCCTTAAGCACCTATATCCATCTCTCAATCCCTAAATGCTCCTTATACTTTAAAATAAGCTTTATGACACCATTATTTATGATGCTATAACATGCACACAATATAAGACAATTTGCCATATAACTATACAAACATTACATATTTGTTCAAGTATCCCAAATGCAATGGTGCATGTGTCATCATCGTGCTTATCCAATTCATGTGTCTAAATAATCATTTATCAAATGCATATATTCAAATATAACATAATTAAAATGCATATAATTTGGGTTGAGGATGTTACACTTCATCACTATATTCCTATAGTTAAATCATCCTCTCTTTTCGCTCCTCTTTTGTCTCTTCATCTGAGCTTTCCCAATGATTATTGGTGCACACCACCATAACTTGCCTCACAACCATCTTAGTAGTAGCAATAACAATCTCACTATGAATCCCAATCTATCATAAATGTTATTTGACTTGGGGAGGAACATTACGATAGTTTGGGAGAGGGTTCCCCCAAATGCTAGGCCTTCCAGCTTTCAGTGGCACAATAATCTTATTATCAATAAGGTCTTAGATCTCATGTCTACTATACTTCTCACTCCTTAGGAGTTTGTGTAGAAAAGCAGTAGTACTTCCCACTTCCATAGCAATCTTGCTATCATGGTATTCCTTCATCCTAAATAGATCATTATCAATCACCATTGGTTGGTATGGTTGGCTCCATTATCAAATTGGCTTTATGGCTTGAACTTGAAATCTTACTCTTTCTAGCAAATTGATTCCTCTTTCTCTTCTACGAGAGTTTGGATGGAGTTATGATGGCTGCAAGACAAGTATGCATGAACAAATATTAATGCATGTATGCATAATGTGCAAAGTCATTTTGTGCAAGATCCTTCCAGCCTTATTCCTCTCATACACGAGGTCTAGTGGTTTTTTCCTAAATGGGGTGTCATTCTTATACCATCATGGGATAAAGAATGTGTGGGGTCACCTCGGACCAGGAAGAGTTAAAGCCTCAAAAGAAAATATACACAAAGGCACTGAAAAGAAGAACTCCTTACATTACTTAAAGAAATATGTATAAGCAAGGAAAAGAATCCCTGTAAGGAAAGAGGGATGTACATAGAAGATATTTATATGGCACAAAAGGGAGAGTACACAAGTATTTACATATGGGAGATAATTACATCAAAGTAATAGGGTTACATTTATGCCTACATTATAGCTTACTAACCATGTTCTTTGAGGACTTTCACTCTTCTTTTAAGAAATGCAACAAGTGGGTACCCTATTCTAATGCACTATTGGCTCCTACATACGCCAAATGGTTGAGAAGGCTATTACATTTGATGGCTTCCATAAGCTTGGGGGTGATTGTTGTCAACCTCCATTTGATATACCTGAAGGTATTGGGCTCATGAGCGATGAATCCTCCTCACATTCTCCTAAACACGAATGAAACTTAAGTATTAAGTTCAAAGAACCATAGATTTATCTAAGGGCACTAAGTGCATGTGGTGAAGTGTGGAGGCTACATGAATGCAAAAAGGCTACTTAATAATAAGTTTAAAACATTATAAGTGAATTAGAGATTAAACTCAAAGTCAATTTCAGGTCTCTAGTGGAGTCGCCAATGTGAGTGTCTTGAATTTTGCAACTACGCTCGAACGAGTGGAATCTTGCATATGACTCTAACCTTTTATCAATCATTAAGGAATTAAGAGGATGAGGAGCCTTTTATTTGTAATAACCACATGGTATGGCTTGCATTTAGATCAATGGGGGATCTTAAGATTGATGAACCCTGCTTCTCATTACACATAAAGAGCTTAGACTTCCATGTGTATGCCTAACCATCGTAAAGGTTAGTATGCAACTCAAAGAAAGAGGTAATGGCCAAGATACTATTCACATGTTCTGAGTATTAAAACAAACATAAAAAGATCTCCCAAGATCCTTTGAACCATAAGTCCCTCACTTAGTCACTACTCTAAAATGATCCAAACAAAATTGAAAACCATCATTAGACCCACATTAGAAATCAAGAACATTAAGATAGATATAACCATGAAAACCATTGCAAATTTATCCTAACTCCATTTTGAAGTGAATAAGGGTCCTTGGATATTTAGCCTTACCCTAATGGAATGATAAAAAAAAATAAAAGAGAATGCCTTTAATAATATAAATTTGAATGAAAAGGAAAGGGGTTTCATAAATTTGTGCCTAGGAATCTAGGGTTGTACAACCCTTAAATACTGGGTTTTTAAAAATAGAGAAAGAAAGAAGAAGGGGAAGAAAAAAGGGAGAAAAAAGGAGCCTTATATGCCTTTATGTGTTTCAGTGCCTTCAAAGGCTCATAAAATATTTAATATCCTCTAAAATGCTTAAGGAATGTACAAAAGTGAAAAGTTTAAACCTAGCTCTACCTTGGAAGTGATGAGTATGGGTTAGGGTTTAGGGTTTATGTGTCATGTGTGCTTTAAAAAGTGATTTTCACAAAGTAACCTTATATTTTCTAAGCCTCTTCTCCCTCTTCAAAAGAGGGGGCATTTATAGGTGTTGGGTGAGGGCACTAGAGCCTAAAATGGTTTCAGTTGCACCATGGATGCAACCAATCACAAAGAATGAGATCAATCTCCTAAAATTAGGGTTTATACATATGTTGTATAACTAAGGATGGGTCGTACATCCCTCTTTCAAGGTTGTGCAGCCTTTGGGTTTAAGGGGGGACCAATTCCAGAAGGTATGCAAGACTAGGGTTTTAGCATGTGTTTTACAACTTTATTCATGGTTGTACAACCCTTATTTATGGGTTGTACAACATATGAAGCCTGCTAGGTTACTTTTGGTTTGGTCTTGGGTTTTTCTAAGGTTTTATAGGGCTTTTCACCTCTTCCTTTTGCAATTCCCTTTGCATTTTAGGGGATTGGTCTAATGATTTTCAACTTTGGGCTTTACATCCAGAGGTCCAAAATCTAATGCCTACACTCTTCTTATTCCTTATCACTCTCTCCTTGTGAGGTTCCTTGAGAGTTGGGTAATCCAAATGCTAGTCTTTTCTTTCTTCAATCAAATAAGCTAGAGTTAGCAGGATATCTAAATTACCAGGACTTATTATTAGGAGAGAAAATAATAAGAAAAAGAAAAGGTATGCAAGTTGTGAAGGTAAAATATGCTCAAAAATTAAACCAGTATACAGTTCTATATGGTCCTCAAACTACTTAGTCATGGAATGATATATGGAAATTTTTTAGTGAAGAGCACCAGCAGCATTTAGAGGATCTACACATCTAGGCTATAGGTAAGGATCTCATAAAGAAGAAATCTATGATGGTTAATTAAGATGTGCCTCTTATAGATCTAGAATGGGGATATAGGAGGCTATTCAAATTCACTAAGGGACGTACGTAAGAATGACGTTGGAAGACATTAAGGACATGATTGTCAGTTCCATTATGGATGTACGTAATAAAGATGAAACACAGGGTCAGACATTTGAAGTTGAATAGACTGAGCTAAATAGAATGGCACTTTAGAAAGCTTCATGAAGATTGAATTAGGAGATGATAAGATGAAGCAGGATTTTGAGGATGTTGAGAAAGCCATGGTTGGTGTCGAAATTGAGAATGAAGGGGTCTAAATAGGTTAGTGATTTGAGTGTTGCCCTTAGTGTAATAAATGAGAGGGAAATCGAAGAAGAAGAGAAGACCGATGTTGGAGGGACTCTTTCTGATCGATCAAAGAAGTTGTTTTTCCTGATGCCTCTGATGTTCTTATCTTTACTCTCCTTGAGGACTATGATGTATTTATTATAAAATTTAAGGCAATGAATGATGAGTTTGCTTACTTACGAATGTGTTTTCTAATGGTAATGTGAATTGTACACATCATTTCATAAACACATTTAATATTAATTATGTGCATTCTGCTACATTTAATCTTGACATATAGGAAAATTTGAAAATCTTACTCATTGCTATTGATGTCACACCGAAGGAGTAAGGTAAGTTTGAATAAGTGCTTAGGAAAGTAAGTTTGAATAAGTGCTTAGGAAAAATTTTAAGGTCTTTACTTGGACATATGAAGACATGCTAGGGGTTGACCAATGAATAGTTGAACATAGGATTCTAACTTACAAGCATATGAGGCTAGTAACATAGAAACTCAAAAGGATAAGACCTAGGTGAGCCCAATTAGTTAAAGAATAGGTGGCAAAGTAGTTGAATGCTAAATTTCTAAAGATAGTTGACTACCCTAAGTGGCTAGTAAAGATAGTATTAATGCCAAATAAGGATGGGAGAGTAAGGATGTGTGTGGATTATAGGGACTTGAATAAGGTTTGCCCCAAAGATGATTTCCCTTTACCCAGATTGGCGTACTAGTAGATAATGTCACAACATGTTTTATGTACTCCTTCATGGAAGGGTTTTTAGGCTATAATTATACCTCATGGCTATTATGGATAAGATAAAGATAACTTTCATTACAGAGTAGGGGATGTACTGTTACAAGGTGATGTCATTTGGTTTGAAGAATGTAGAAGCAACATACTAGTAAATGACAACCTTTTTATTCCATGACTTTAATTCATAAAGAAGTAGAGGTATATGTAAATGAAATGATGGTGAAGTATAAGAAAAGCGGAAAGGACATTTTGAGGCCTTAGAGAAGTTCATAAAGAGAGTTGGCCAGTACAACCTAAGGCTGAATCCCAAAAGTGCATGTTTAGGGGGTCACATCTGGCAAATTATTAGGACATGTGGTGAGCAAGAATGGTATTCAAGTGGATCTAAATGAGGTAAAAGCCATTGAAGACATGCCTTCTTAGGTATACACTGAAGACAAAAAGGGAAGTTTGGCACTTCTTAGGTTGTCTTTAGTATATCAATAGGTTAATAACTAGACTGTAAGGCCTAAAACTTGGTTCTCATGTGTCTAAAAATTTGAAAAAGTCAAAAGAGGAGCGTCTAGACAAATCTCTCTCTAATAAGTAGTTCCAACGGGAGTTTCAATGAAAATAACATCAGTTGAAGTCACATTCTCACCCAACAACAAGCGTGGAAACTATCCAACAAGTGTTAAGTAACTACTTTATGACATAGAATGACAGCCTTCTTTCTAACGACTAGTTCCATGTCTCTACCTACAAAAGGACTCTACCACAACAAAATTTAGATGTAGAAAAAGAGAAAAAAGGTCAAAGCTAGTATATTTTGTTGTGAAAGCAATCTTTAATAAAGGAGAGAACAAAAGTGTGATCTAGCTTTAAGGGAAGATCTTTGTCAAAAGCTTACAAAAGTCTTTTTCAAATAATGTTGAAGAATAAGAATTAAGACATATCTAAAAACTCTCCACCAAGACAAGCAATTCTTGCGAGTGTATTCTTTATTGTTTATTGCTTGAGTGAAAGTATTCTCTGTCACACCTCATTTAATAATCATTTAAATTTCTCTTTAAGTCTATCCATTGTCATTTAAAAGACCTGATTAAAAATTTTTTATTTCATTATGTCTCTTATTCACCACTTAGTAATTATTTACAACAAAACATACATGAATAATCAAACTAAAATATTAACTGACTGCATACTAGCCCAACCTCTATTACACTGCTAGACAGCGACTTTGAAAAGTATACTGGATGCAATCTTTAGTCTAC